>JZLH01S0034815.1:1004-15600 GCA_001188425.1 Eucidaris tribuloides
TTCAATCAGAATGCTTCCATTGGAAATTGTGTTTGTTGTTACCTTCTGATTCTTTGCCGACGTTGATAAACATATTGATTTCGTGATACATTAAATTATACAGTTATGAAGTATTGTAGTATACTACGAATAATAAGGAGTATAAATAATGAGCAATATACATTGTATTTTCTATTATAGAAATTTTAAGGCGGTTGCAGGGGTTGACACAAAAAGCAAAGCTTTGAAAACATGACAACCCTGTAAAAATTCTATTCTTCTTGTACATTCTTATCACAATATTTTAAGCGATTAAAAGCAAAATTCACTATTTTTATTCTTTTATTGTATTGTTAGATATCATGATTGACCAGACTGTCTCTGAATCCCATTGGTCATATTTTGTTCGTGTTTACATTGTGGAACTTCAATTAAAAATAATTGTCAGTTACATAGTACTAGTGCTTAAATGGATAAACAAACATCCTAAAAGTTTAGAAAGTTTTGCTGTCACTGGCAAGATATGCATGAATATACATCAGCCTTGAAATTTGCAGTGGAGTATGAAATAGCCTAGATACTGACACAGTAGCATATGGGAGGAAATAGGCAGGGTGAATCCAGTCAATCTAAGCACTCATAGATTTTCACTTGTTTAAAGCACTAAATAATCATTTTGAAATATAAATTTTCAGGACTTCACATAAACCTGATCAATGACATTTAGAGCGTGGGCGACTATGTGGATTGTAGTTTACATTTGTGGAAACTGTGGTCATTGTAAGCTCGTGTCTTTAACTAAATGTTTCTCAAACACTTGCTGCCATAAATGTATTTTGTGTTTAGTTTGCTGCAGATTTTCCTTTAGCAGAGTCATCATCTCCACCCCACATGATCTTCATCGTAATCATCTTTATCATTACCATCATTATCACAATCATCGTCATCGTCTTCATCATTATGATCAGCAATCATTGATCTTTATCTCCACACCCTCACCTCTTCCACGCGAGATTTCATGTACGTCTAATAAAAACCATTTTCTCAAAGTTACTTGATATTTATATGTACACGTACTTTAACTTTATGGGCTGTTGCTCCCCTATAAATATCGGCACTCCACTTTTAATATGACAGGCCGTCAGTTTCCGGAATTGTAAAAAAAATATTAGTTTACAATACTTGAATTTTTGAAACTGAAGTATTCCCTTTCATTTTTTCATGTTGTGTTATCTGAATTAGAAATATCAGAAATAAATTAAATCCCCAGAAATTAAATCCAAGATTCAAATTCACATTTTCCGTTAAAATTGTCTTTTATGGTATAACTCCAAAGACAAGAGGTTAGATTACACGTTGCAGTTCAAGAAAACTGTCGAAAAATATGTCTAACCACTGACGTTTGAACTTTTCCAATAAACTTTTTACAAATCGGTAATACAAACAGACAAATATTCGTTTGGATATATTGAATTACACCTTCAAATACACACACAAAAACAGTTTCATTCTGTCATAATACGAGGTTTTTTTTAATTTGACTCATCTATGTATTTCGTTCCATGTCCTTGCATTCATTTCATATTCTAGTTTATAAGACAGTTTTCAGCCAATTGGTCATAAAGTAGTTAGTTGAATAAAGAGGGAGGCTAACGAAGACGGAGATTTCACAGATTCGAACGAAGAGGTGAATGATAAGAAATGTTTTGTTAGATTTTACACATTTATTAGGAGTATCCCAGTAAACAGAAATGAAGAGCTCGTTTCTAAAAGGGACTAGATCCACTTTTGATGAAAATTGAGTTATTGATATCACACCATTATTCAGGTAAGTACCTGTCCTTGAGCAAAAATTTTAACCTCAATTATGAAAGCAACCATAAGAAAATGCACTTTCTAATATCACTTTTCCATAGGCGCCTGTACAAAATCCGGTAAACAAATGCCTTTTTCTCTGAAGTAACAAATATGGATGTAGTTCCTTTTGGAAATAAACTCTTCAAATATTATACAATTATGAAAGGGGTTGGTGTGATAGAATTCAAAGGTGTATATGGGAGTGTTGATCTTGCTTGGGAACCCACTTTGATAGTATTGGTTATTTGGTGTTCAAACCACGTTGTAGTTTATTTGTTGTTGCTTCTGTTATGTGTATGCAGTTTAAAAACTTTTTCTCGTGAACATAAACCAAATCCCAAGTGAAAATGAATTGAATTCAAATGTTACCCCATTATCGGAGACCATTGTACTTAAAGACATATAACACCAATGTCCTGTGCAGTATAGACTCTACACTTATTTCTTTTAAATCACAGATCTTGCTCTCACCACCACAGAACAACAGCCAATCTAGATGAAATCACTTGCATCAAAACAAATCAAAGATAGCCAATGCAGTGGAAACCCCCCCCCAAACCCCCCAAAAAAAAAAAAAAACTCACTTATGTGCCTCAATGTTAAAGCAATTTAAATACATGGTCCTGGACTGGCATCAGACTTTGGTGCGATGAATTTGTTCAACCAGGAAAATGTTTATACGTTTTCATGACATAAACTTTGTTGAATTAAAATAAATCATTGATCCAGACTCAATGGGTACAATATTGTTTGCCATTATGTGTTAGTGTAATTATTATTTATTAAAAACTTGTTACAGTGTGTGAAGTGTTTTTAGTCATGGGAAAGACTCTAATGAACTTTCTCATCTTTTAGTATTTAAGGTGTAGATCCTGCTGACATACTTTTTTTAGTCATCTTGTAGTATACATTGTGGGAAAGGTCTTGAGGTGAGAATCGTTTGCAAAACCAAATCGTTTTAGAAAATTTTAACTTAAATTTCAGGCCAATTTGTACCAAAATCCGGAAAATGTGAACATTTGATAGTTTTGGCCCAAAATGAGGGCTTTAAATGTTTCAAATTTCCTCGCAATGGATATCATTGGACAGATAGAACAAATACCTTCCATTTGACGCCCATTATGTGAAAAACCAAGTATCTGTTTAAGATTTATCATAGGAAAATCAATGTTAGGGGAAATTATAGGATTTTAGGGGTCATTGAACTTTCAGTGACCTTGTGGAAGGACGACTTGACCTGCTGACATACCTTTTTTGTCATCTTTTATTGTATATTGCGGGAAAGGTCTTGAGGTTTGAATCGTATGCAAAACTCAAAAGTGTTGTTGTAATTTTTTCTTCAATTTCATGCCAATTTGTACTATAATCTGAAAAAAATGTTAAAATTTGAGGGTTTTGACCCAAAATGAGTGTTTTAAATTTTCCAAATTTGCTTACAATGGATACCATTAGACAGATATTAGTGATATCTTTCATTTGACGTCCATTATGTGAAAAACTATGCATCCGTTTAAGATTTATTATAGGAAAACCAATATAAGGGAAAATAATGTAAATTTAGAGGTCATTGAACTTTCAATGACCTTGAGCAGTTACGACTTGACCTGCCGACATACTTTTTGGTCATCTTTTAGTATATATTATGGGAAAGTTTTTGAGGTGTAAATCGTATTAAAAACCAAATCCGTTTTATTAACGTATTAGTTTTATTTTAGGCCAATTTGTACAAAAATCCGAAAAAATGTAAAAATTTTGAGTCTTTAGCCCAAAATGAGGACTTTAACATAATTAAATCTCATCAAGACGGGTATCGTTGGATAGATATTTTTAATATCTTTCATTAGACACCACTGACGTAAAAATTTAAATATCTGTTCAGGAAATATATGCAGAAAACCAATAACATAGGAATTGGGGGTCAAATTAGAGGTCATTGACCTCTGACGTCAGGTTCCACCACTCACGACACTCAAGAAATCACTTTTCAAATGTGTCAAGGGATGTTCTACCCAAATATCATAACAAGACACCTGGTCATTTTTGTCAAATAAATTCTTGGTATCTCTCGGACTATAACGAGAATGGATTGGCCTGCATACAGCCCAGACTTCAACCCTCTTGAACATTTGTGGGACCAACTCTGCCGGTCTGTACGGGAGAGAGTCACAAATGCAACGGCATTGGCAGGTCTGCGACAATTACTGATTGACGAGTGGAATGCCATCCCACAGCAACGAATCACAAAGCTCATCAACAGCACAGGGAAGCGGTGCCGGGCGGTGGTGCAGGCACGTGGGTCGTCCACCCGATACTGAACTCTCACCATGTCATTAAAATCAATGAACATTGATGAAATCAAAGATCCATGTGAAGATAAACATGGAAATCCATGCAAATCAAGCCCCTGCTACTTTTTTTATTACTTTGTTGTGTTAATGTGGTGAAAGGTTTGTGAGATTAAATGCCTTATGTCCAGCTCTTTAAATGCCCATACATGTTTCATTTATTTGGTTGTTTCACTGTTTGTTGTTGTTGTTTGCTTACTTGTACAGGTGTTTGTTTCAATCCATGTCAGTGTTCACATTAGAGTGTGTAACAACCAAAGAGACATTGGAAAACACACTCATTAACAATGACAACAATTGGGTGACTTACCGGAATTTGGTCATTTTACAGCTTTTCAATTTACACTTTACACCACATTTTAAGATACTTTCGTTTCCCTGATAGCATAATCATAAAAAGTAGGATATCATTTTAAAGAAAATTAAATAATCTTTCCGATGATACCGAGCTTGCATTGAGAAATACTACGAAACGGGAGATATAACCGATCAAACTCAGATTTTCAAACTTTTTTTGAGGAGTTTATATTAAATGTATATATATATATATATATACTTGTAAGAAATGAAGACAAGGGAATGGAGACGTTTCAACTATGTTCCAGGGTTTTTAATATCTAGCTATCGGCCGTTGGCCTTCATCAGGATACTGTAATATAAGAAAATATAAACATGCATATGAGTATAAAAGTAAGTAGACAATCCATGCAAATTAGTAAACAAATCAAATAAAACATTGAAGTGGAATAATGGTAGACACTTGAAATTAAACAACCTTAAAAAACCTTATATAGCAGAAGATACAATTGAATTCCTCGTTATGTGTACGATATTTTTAGCAGTTCCTCTTTTACCTCAAAATAAATATTTGTCAACTAACATTTTAAAGCAATTGAATTTGAATTTATTGTTTTATGAGTGTTTTATAGAGTGTGATCTTTTGGGTAGTTCCTCTTCTATCATAACATAAACTATCAACTAACATTTTATAATGGTTGCATTTGACTTTATATATTTATGATCATTTAAACACGAAATGCGATAAAACCAGAAACCACTCTTAAGATTATTGACTAAATTCCAGTGAACATTCTTTTGCAGAACATGCAACTGAACACCACGGATCGTCGGCTGCAGCGCAACTTCAAATCATAACTTATAAAAATGGCGAACGAAACAGCAACGCAACTGCCAAGTCTTTCTCCGGAATATCCAGCGTATGAGATTGTCGAGGGGATATTGTACGGTCTGCTGATGGTAGCATCCTTTGTGGCCAATGTCATTGCCATAACCACGATCCTGGGAACCAGATCTTTGAGGAGGATTCATCACAATTTCCTGATTTTGAACTTGAATATCATGGATTTGGGCGTCACAATACTCAGCATGACGTTTTCTGTGGGCTCGTTTTTCGACGGTGGCGCGTATTTGAGAGACAACTATACGGTCTGTCGGGTAAGTTATCGGTAAATAGGGCACGGACGTTGTAATGTATACCAAGTGTGGTATGGGCATACAGAGGGCGTGTTTGAGGTGTTCAAACACCCCTCTTTTTTACGGAAAACACCCCATTTTTGACGAAAAACACCCGGGTTTTTTGCTGCAACTACCCCTTTAAGCCATGGAATCAGTTCTTCTCAGTTGTAATTTGGCCATGATAAATTCTTCCGTTCTTTTTTTTTTTTTTTTTTTTTTTAGGTTTTGGCCTTTGGATGTTTGGAGACGAACGGTCATGGTTTGGTCCTAGAAAAATCTCCCGCTTTTTATTTACATTTATAGTTTCGGGCTGTCTGCTTGGCTTTGGCAGTGGATGAACACTCCTCCCTTGAAAAAAAAATGTGGGTATACGCTTACAGGGCCATGTACTGGCAACAGACTTATCAATACATTTCTGCGACTCTAATTTATCGGCTATATTTTGGTTGATCTAACAATTTTTTTTTCATCCAATACCTTTTTATGACCCCGTAACGGGATCATGTTTTCGGGTTGTCCGTCCGTTTGTGTGTCCGTCTGTCCGTTCATCCGATACCGGTTCTCGTTATCGCAATAACTTAACAACTGCTAATTAGAGTTTAATGTAAATTGGGAGAAGTATGTATTATAAGGCACCAATGAACTGAATAGATTTTGGAATTGAAAGTTCAAAGATCATGAGGCCTCATACATGTCTGATTTGGGATCGTTACCATTCTAGAGTAGTTTTATTTCACAGTAAGGCCTTCTTCTAATCCTGCTATTTCCGTTTTTTGAGTAAAATGTGAATCAAAATTATTCACTTTCGAGGATATTATACAGCAATATGCTACAATAGCTATAAACATTCTTTTAAAGTCGTTTTACTCATAAATGCATGTTTTTTCTCAGATCAATGGTCTGTTTGCGATGACATTTACCGTTGGAAACTTCACCACGACTTTCTGCATCGCCATCGACCGCTATCTGACAGTCTGCTGGTCGACGCGTTTCCCGCCAACAAAGCGTCGCGTCATCATCCTCATCGCCTACAGCTGGACAGTAGCTATCATCTTTGCCTCCTTCCCCACAGCCGAGATCCTCTCAAGGTTCGTCTACACCCCCACCACCCATCACTGCTCCCCGGAATGGACGGTGTGTCCGTACTACATCGCCTGGTTCGTGCACATCTATGGCGTCATCGTACCTTCAATGATCGTCTGTTACGCGTTCGTATTTCGCGCCATTAAACGCACCGAGGGTCGCCTGCGCGCGTACAAGGACGGGGCGTACACTGTCTCATCGCAAGCCTCAGATATTTTGCAGGCGAGTGTGACCGGCGACGACAAATCGAATTCGGTGGTGGATAATTCCAAGTTGAAGGTCCAAAACTGTGAAACGGATGAAAATTCACCTCAATTCTGTGCTTATAGTTCTGGCGCTAACCCAGAAGATCGTATAATATTCAACGTCGATATGGCAGATTCTGCTGTTCTTCCTATTCGTGATATTTTATCAGTTGATAACTTGAACCAACAAAATGGTCAGCCAGATAATTTGAATGACATCACATTAAAGGAAGAATGTAAAGACACCGGCCAAAATAAAGGCGATTTGAATTCAAAGAGCAAACACAATGTCAAGTTCAAAAATAAAGAAGAGTCAACAGAGCTCAACCAAATAGAAACGAAACCTCCACCGACGAATGAAGGGGGCATGAACAAGAAGAAGAGGAAAGAACGAAAATTCAAGATGAAGATGCAAAATCTCCGTGCTGACAAGCACGTCGCACTCACAGGTAAACACTTTTATTCATTATCTACTTTTGAAGACGAAGTTACACTTACAAATATGATAATGTAAACTTAATCGTAAAGCTCCATCAATTATGTCTGGCGTAAATAGAAAGAAAACCCGTTAATCTTAAAGACAAATTTTGTATTTGATAAAAAGATAAAAAGATTATATTAACTTTTCTCTATCCAGTTATAATAAGTTATTCAGTCAGTCAGTCAATCAAAATGCACTCATTCAATATATCAGTCATTCAATCAATTACATATTCATTCATGTATTCTATTTTCTTTACTTTGAATGTATTTTGATCATATACTCCCTTAAACTCGAATATGCATCTGCGCGTTTATTTATTTTTTTATTTCATTTGATTTATATTGATTCATTTAATTCATTGTCAAGACATTTAAGTCATTTTTATATGATGTAAGATAGGCTAACATGTTTATTCATTTAACTATTCATGTAGTCGTTTATCCAGAGGCGTCTGGGGAGGGGGCGCATGGGGCGATCGCCTCACCAATGAAAATATTGGGGGGGGGGGCAAACATGTAGATTTGCCTCTCCCCAAATACTTTTTGACAATTTGACAAATGCATAATATGCAAAGCATTGGAAAGCATGGCATAAAAATACTATTAAACAGACAAAATTGTAAACTTTTTGGCGCGCTTCGCGCACAAAATTCTTTATTACAATTTGGCGCGCAGATCGCGCCGAAAATTTTGAACATTTTTCACTCCCCCCCCCCCCCATCCGAAACATGGATTGACGCCACTGCATTTATCTATTCACTGCACTACTAATATAACCCTTGTCACCTAATCATTTAGTTTTTTTTTTCAGTTGCCCACTTTCAATATCCGCTTGCTTTATGTTGGTATTTAATGAACTGTGTTTTCGGGGAAGGGGTGGGGGATGGGGTGGTAGGTGGGTGACATTTTTTGGTATAAATTTTGGCACAGCTCCCATTTCACCCCGTATATGTTTGTGTAGTTGATTGAATTCAAAATTACTTTTGTGATTTTTATTTCATACCCTCCCTACTCAAAAGTATTGCAACATACAATATAACGCATACATTTTACGTTGAAGGGGTCTTTCTAAAATAATGTCCTAACTCCGTTTATTATTTGGAAATACAATTTTTTTCTTTAAATAATCATGAATATATTTTCGTTCTTCTCAGGCGAGAGTTATCAAATGCAAGGCTGCGCGCCGTCGACAGAGGGATGGAATCAAATTGTACCTTTTATTTGTCCCGTAGGGGATGGGAAGTAAAACCATGACGATAACAAATGGATAATCTAATGCGACCTAAAGTATCGAATATTCTCTCTGGTTGCACTTAGCATCGTTTAATACGGTTATTCAGATTACCAAACCTTGTTTTGGGGGTGAAACGTTAAATTTGGTTCTGAAAGAAAAGACTGCCAGCAAACAAATTATCATATTGATCCTTGAAGGGGGTTTCGGAAGAAGAACAGGCCTCGAGACGAAGTTGCCTTCTTATCTTCATAGACAGTGGTAAAGGAGGAACTATAAGTGCATATTTATAACAAGAGCGCTCTTTAAGATATAATATTAATTACTCTTGTTCTATTTAAAAGGCAGTTGTATAGTGTGTGTAACATCTTTTAAAATTTACTGTATGAAGATTTCGCGTACACTGAGATTATAATAGATGCGGATAAAAAAGACGTATCTTTCATGATAGCTATATCTCATATGTCAACTGTCTTATGAGATGGAGGGTACACTTTCGTTTCGAGGGGCGTGGTTTCTTTTCTGAGAATCTTCAGAGATCATAGTGATTATTTGTTTGCTGGGAAGTCTTTTCAAATCATTAAACCGTTCTGTGGTAGTTTAAACCGAATTCCGATGCTATGACTTAATTAAACCCACTCGGAGCAAAAAAGGGTACAATTACTGTTCCATCCCCTATGTCGATGGCGAGTGCGCTTACGATTTGGACAATATTGCCGGCGTGAAGAGGAAAGCGAGAAAGTATATTCATTGATTTATTTCAAAAGAATTTTAACTTTTCAATTAAATAACGGAAGTTAGGACATATTTTTAGAAAGACCCTTTCAAACGTAAAATGTATGCGTGTATTTGTATCGTTGGCAATACTTATTTGAGTTAGGGAGAGTAATGTGGGAATTTAACGAAGAAAATATTACAGAAAGATAAATAAAATATCCTATCTGTGGTATGGAAATTGCTATTTTCTGTGAAAATAATATTTTCTTGTTTCTTTAAATTGAATTATATTAAATCTTCGGTCGGTTTTTTCATCTATCTGTCATCACGACCGTTTGTCTTTCTTGCAACGCCCTTTTTGCACGCCCTTTCATTACGCTAGTTTGTAGTCGTGCCCGTTTATCTTATGGAATCCGTTTTAATTTTCATTCGTAGTTCTCGACGTCATGTCAGCACTCCTGGCGGTTATTCAGCATGGTGGGTGGGTACGCTCAACGCATACTCGAACCACTCATCTAGCACACCTATATAGAGCGGCGCCGGACGAGAGCGGATTGCATGGCAACTGTGGTCCGCAATCTCGTGGGTTGGTCGTAGCGAATGAGATGATACAGGCGATCGGAGCTAGATTAAAAAATGAATAACTAAAAAAAAGAATGCTGTATTATCGTTAAGACAAGTTTAGTTTGGGGATTTTTTTTCATTATTTGAAAGTTTATGCCCCAAAAGTCATATCCCAGCAAGTAATAGATTCTGAATGGTCTTTAGTTTTTTTATTATGTGAAATGAAAATTCGATGGGGGGGGACCGAGTCTGGATGATGACTTTTGGGGCATAAAGCTTTCAAATAAAAAACAAATCCCCAAAATTAAACTTGGGCTTTAAGGTTTTTAGAAATGAAACATGAGTTTTAAGGTTACTAACGAAATATTTGTCGAACTACCTCTGTTCAGGAGAAGTAAAGTCCATGGGGTGACATAATGGCGAATCCATTTTTCTTGTGAAAATTCATTTTTTTAATGTTATCTTGTGGCTAGAAATCAAATCTCATATTTTAAATATTAAAAAAAAACACTGTCATTGGGAAAAAGAACGACTTTCCTATTTGTTTTATTTTCACGAAACCTAACCTTTCAGCCCCAAAGCTTTTGAACCAGGTGAATATTTATGTGAATCTTTACATCATAAATGATTTTAGCTCTTTAATTAGTAGATGAATTTATTTCTGGGTTGCAAATCATGGACACAATTTTTGGGTAATTGATCATTATTTGTAAGAAATCTGCACTTTAAAACAGGGCTACGTAAAGAAATAACCATATTCCAAACTTTTGTCCAGGACTGTATAACAATGATAAACGGTTAACAATACCACGTGCATAATATGCTAAACGGCTGGCAAGACCGTATATATATAAACGGCTTTCAAACTGTTTTAAAAAGCGGTCGGCAAGACCATAATGCGTGCAAACTGTTAACAGGACGGGGTGTACGCCTTTATGAAACTGTTAAACGAGACTGTATCGATATACACTTCTGCAATGGACGAATTTTTATCTCGGTAGACAAAAAGAAATTAATTCACATAGTAAGATTTTATAGTCAGTGTAACATTTTAAGAATGGAGATTTTGTACTACACTATACTTTTGTTAATTATGTGATAAAATCTTTCAAGAGGCAAAGTATGTAAAAATACACTGTGTTATTTTTATCTCTCCGTATTATAAATGTGTTTTCCTATTTCATCGAGTATACACAGTCTGTACATATCTTATGTTAAGAATTTTATATCAGTTTCAGCGTTTTCCTAACATTGTCATCGCATTAAATTTATGCACTATTGCACTATATGTGGAAGTTAATTGCATTTAACCGATTCCATTTTATACACGAAAACGATATTGTAGTTTCAGTATTTTTGTAAGTGCAGTTTTTAATTACATGAGACTCCGCAAAGTAAATTGTTGGGCTGACGAAATGCAATTACTTGATGGATTACATGTACAGAGTATGCAATCAGATGTTATTTGACTGTGGTGATTCCAATGATATCAATTTTCATTTCATCGCTTTTTTACTTCTCTCTTGATCTTCCTTCACCACTTTTACTTTGGGTTTTCAAGTTTTTTATAACAATTGGTTAGTTTCTAGTAAAAAAAAATCGTATAGATTTGCCTGTATAACTGTACAGTGCGTCCCAGACAAAAACCCCTAAAACAAAGGCTTATTGTGTGGAACTATGGGGCGTATGATTAAACGAACAAGTTAAAAAAAATTGACTTTTGTTCTTTCAAATGATACGTAAAAGAAACGTATTCATTCTTGCATCACTGAACACCATGACTTTAAAAATTAATGTGAAAAACTATTTGCTACACTTAATGGCCACTGTGCACACCACCTACTGATCTCTATTTTTTCATGGTTTACACAGTGACAAAGCCAAAAAGTGTAGCAAATGGCTTTTCACATTATTTTTTTAAAGTTATGGTATTCAGTGATGCATGAATGAACAAGTTTGCTTAATGTATCTATTTGAATGAGCATAAGTCAAATTTTATTTTGAACTTGTTTATTTAATCATACGCCTCATTGCTTCTGCATAGTAAGCCTTTGTTTTAGGGTTCTGTTTTTTTTCTGGGACGCATTGTATAATCCGCATCATTCCTGTATGGCCTAATGATAAGTATATAGCTGCAATACACAACCCAACATTGGGTGTTACATTTAACACCCAAAGCATCTACACTACACAAAAAGTAAGTTCCCCCATTTTCAAGATAAGGAAATCGTATTTAAAGATTGTGTCAGGGATTTGCAAGTCCATTACTTCCCTTCATTATCAATACCAAACGGTAGTTTAGTACTTACAAATGGTGTGTTGAAAGTTTGAGATCCATACGTCTTGAATTTGTTTTATGTTGTTTTATGAGAAAACCTAATAACGGCATGTTACCAGAATGTTGTTCTTTCCGTGAGTTTAAATTTTGCTCAAATTGCGAATCGCGGTTATGTGTACCGTCGCGAGACCAGCGGAGCACACTGATTGTTTAAACGGCTAAACTCCGCACGACCTTCGGCTAACGGCTGATCGGACAATTCTGGAACGACCCGTGCACGTCGACGTCACTGTAAATTTTGAAGTTTAATTGTCCAGATTTTCACCAAAACTACGTATTCTACCCAAAGGTTCTATGACAGGTGTTTATTTATATTAATCTTCACATTGTGAACGATTTGAGCTGATTTCATTCATTTTACCGTTTTCTGACGTGCAAATCCCTTACTCTGTCTCTAAAGGCCAAGTTAAGTTTTGGGGATTTTTTTTATTTGAAAGCTTTATGCCCAAAAGGTCATATCATATAGTAAAAGATTCTGAATATCTTTCTTTTTTTTAAATTAATTAATGAAAAATCTCAGGGGGGACCCCGAGATTACGGGGTACCCCCGAGATTTTCGACTGTATTTTACATTAGAGCATCCAAAGGGTTAATCAGGGTTAAGGTTATGTAAATTATACTTCAGCAGAAAGAGCAGACTATGTTCTGTCTCATGAGATATAATTCAATATTCAGTTTTCAATAACCTTGATTTCAGGGCTAATACTCTGTGTTTGAAATAATTCGATTGATATTTAAATAACACCCAAATTGTTGGAATTTTATACCAAAATATCTCATATCTATATTTTACAATATAATAATAATAATAATACTGTGATTATCAAATTTAACTCTCCCAGCTTTTTTCTGTTTAGTAATGATCCTTTGGGATCAAAGAACGGGATGTATTTGACTGGGATCTATGGAGAATGTGTGTTATATTGAAATCAAGCATGCAAAACGTTGCTTCTTAAATGTAAATCAATTTATTACTTTTGAAAAATGTGACAAGTGCATATATAAAAAGGGAACAATGGATTGTTTGGGTTAAACATATTTTGCACTTTTGTAATTTTTGGAATGATTAGCTACGGATTCGCATCTAAGTACTTTATACTATCGATAACAATAATTTTGATAACAATGTCGATAACCTTGTCTACTGATACGAAATATCTACATACCGTCAAATTTTGAGAATCTGAAGTATACTGTAAACCCAGTATATGACAAGTCTAGTTGATTACTTACAGAAATAAGGAAAATGATATGTGATTTGTTATAGACACATTTCCAAATCTATTTTAGGTGGTTAAAGAGAATTACGCAATGTTATAGTTAATTCTATGACATTTAAAGTGTTATTGTAGTAACAGGTTTAAAACAAAAAGATGCAGTGCTATTTTATATTCAGTACTAAGTTATACATGCATTAAGAAATATGTCATGCGTTATATATTGGTTATGTAGGAAATGTAATTCTTTTTTCCTGTTTTGTCAGAGAGAAAAAAATAAATATAGGTAGTACATGTACAAGAAAAAATACCTCATATTGCAAACTTATCACTCTTGTCATAACTTCTGTACTAGAATTGAGATGCATGGCTGTAAGATAGAGGGGTTTGTTTCCCTAATTAAAAAAATGGCGAAGCTGTGAGTTTCACATGATCGTTTTGATAATATAGAAATGCCTCTCTACAGAGTTCAAAGAGCACAAACTATACCTGACATTTTGTGACGCAAAACACAAAATTGATGCATTCTCATCAACCAAACATAAAGCAACATGAGTACATGCACCTTATATTCTAAATGTACCAGTGGAAATTTCATATTTTTTTTTTTTTGCAGAGCACGTACGTAGGCTTGCCCGCTGCGAAGGACGAAAAACTGAACATGAACAAATCGTGTGATAAAGTACCCTTTATTTATGATGCATGTTTGATAGCTTTGAACCCATGGGAAGTGTTTCATTCTGCGTCATACATGCACGAATTGGTTTTTATAATTCATTTTAATGATACATATGAGATGGAACAGTCTTGGGAACCAATATTTCACGGGGGTGTTGAATCAATCAACATAATAGCAACTATGGACGAGAAATAAAATACAAAAGGGTTCGTCAAAGTTGACGTGTGATGCATAACCCCATGCCCCCATACCCCCAGGGTCGGCACATTAGATACAATACCCCCCCCACCCCCAGCTTCGAATAGATTTTTCTTCCATTAAAGGGAGAAGGCGCCAGCAACTAACAGGCATAAGTTAAGAAGATATTTGAGTTCTTGCCAAC
>JZLH01S0034816.1:916-12493 GCA_001188425.1 Eucidaris tribuloides
TGTCATTTATGGAACGTGCAGGGTTGAAGGTGACGAAGCTTGTAACGGACCATCATCGTCAACTAGCAAAGTATACATGTGCGGGAAACGAAAAGGACATCCATGCGTACGATGTGTGGCATCTCGCTAAGCCTAAGGGTAAATTTTTCTTGTAAGATTTTATAAATGGTATGGAATCTGATTGAAGTAAAGGCCTTATATGAAGTCAAAAGCATTCATTTTACTTTTTACATAGTTTCACTCACTCACTCAATCCCTTGACTTTTCTGGAGTCGTTGGGGGATTTGAGAGTAGTAAAAGCAAAAATAATCATACACTTATAAATTTTGGCAGAAAACACAATTTGTATTGAAATTCTACTTGAAAATTCATTGCTTTTGACAATTTTGTGCGCTCAATGTGCATGTAAGCTTTTTGTAAAAAAAAAAAAAAAAAAAAAAATCAGTATAAACTAATGCTGCTGACAATTCACCAATAATTCTATTTGATGTTTCACATACTAAAGCATTTTCTTTTACTTTTCATATGTTTTAAAAAATCATAGTAGAGAGTTGCTTTTGCCAGTTTGTTTGTACCTCACTATGCTACTTCGAAGTCTTGGTAAAGCATTGCTGAATCGATTAGTTTGCTCTATAGTGTTTTAAACTGTTGAACGTCAATTTACAGATGATTTTTTTTACATTCTATAACAGGAAAGTTTGCCTTTGAAAAAGGATTATAATTATGCTAGAGTCAAAAGCTCAGGCCACTAAACAAGTTACAATTTACCTCACAGGATATAGTAGTTTCTAATAATGTTGGATTTTGTTTGATTTTAGGGACATGAATGGGGCAATAGCCTTGGTGTACATGCTACACAGACCTGTGACACGGAAAAAGGGAAAGGACTTCACATGTTCGAGACGGGGAGCTGTGGACTATTTCATACAGACTGTGCCTGTAATTATGTGCATATAAACACAAAATAAATGGCAGGATTTACAGTAGCAAAAATATGTACTGCTGTTTGTAAGACAAGCACAAAACCAAGCACAAATAGTAGCTAGATTTTTTGATTTTTTGATTTTTTTTTTTTTTTAGGGGGGGGGGTAGATTGTGCTGGATTTTAAAACAAGCAGAGGATGCATTATAGATGAAGGCATTACTAGTGATATTTGTACTATTTGTGATGGATTTTACACTTGACAGGGTAGTAACTTGGACAGATGACATGTGTGTAATGCTCTGTAGAGAAATGGATTTTGCCAATCCTTTCCAGTACAAGCAAAGAACCAAGGACAGCAGCAAAGCAGGGGATGAAATAACAATCAAATCTGCAAAATCATGGACTGGCTGTAAACAAACGTGCTGTCAGGGACAAGTACTATAAACTAAATGATAGTGTGATTAAGAAGAACAGAAACGATGAGAAAGCTAGTGGAATTGCTCCAAATCTGACACACACCCAAGTAGAACTAACTCAAATAATGAAAGATCTGACAGAAGTTGAGAATGATTCAAAGGAGATGCTCACAAAGCAGCAACAGAAAGAAGAAAAGCGGTGAGACGGGGCTCAGATGTGAAAAAGGGCTCTGGAAACCTTTACAGAGACAAAGGCGTATCCACACACTGCGGTACGGGTGCAGGTTTGGGGTTCTGACTTTCATTTTCCTGTAAATTCTCAGACAAGGTTCACGAAATACCTACAGTCTTGTGATTGCCACAGCCATCTCAGCTTGCTGTGCCACTGTGGATTGTCATCTGGCCTAAAGTGTGGGATTAGAATGTGCGTGCTGACCTTCACTTTAAACAGACTCAGCCCAGCCCACATTGAACCCACACTGTCTGCTGTACCCAAGGATCAGGATTCCAGATGGGTCCCATATATTGCCTATGGCCTTGTTCACCATATACCCAGTAAAGTAATTGAAGGTAACCATGTGGGCCAGCTCCCACTTAGGCCCCATATGACCAATCCATACTTGTATGTAGTCATCATCAGTACATGTATCAACCCACGTGAGTCCCATGTGGCCTATATAGAATGACCCATAGGGGTTCTATATGCTTTGGTGCAGATGCCTTTTTTGGTGGGCCAATTATGGGGCCCACATGGCACCTGCACACAACCATATGGGACCCATATGGTCACCCCATACAAGCATTTGTATCTAAAATATGGACCCCAGCAATAGCCCATATGATCTAGCCCAAATAAAGCCCAGTATAGTAATCCGTGTGGGCCCCATGTGGGTGACATCTGGCCTGCATGGGCTAACCCATATGCTTCTTGGGTGCAGATGCCATAGAGCCCCAGATGGTTTGCCCATATGGGGCCCATGTGTAAAAAGATTATGGGACTCATGCATGGCCCAATATTTGCCCCGTAAATTGCCCAGAAAGGGGTCCCATATTGCTTATTGTGTGGGGTCCCAGATGGTTTGCCCATATGGGGTCCCATGTGTCAAAATTATGGGACCCATGTAGGTCCCATAAATTGCTCATATGACCAAGCCCATATTATGCCCAGTATAGTAGTCAGTGATATGGGCCCATCTGGGTCCCATATGGACTGCATGGGCTAATGCATATGGGTCCCTCATGCTTCTTGGGTGAAGATACCTTAGGGCCCCAGGTGGTTTGCCCATATGTGGCCCATGTGTAAAAGAATATTGGCCCCATCTGGGTACCATATGGCCTGCACGGGCTAATGCATATGGGTCCATCATGCTTCTTGGGTACAGATGCCTTAGGGCCCCAGGTGGTTTGCCCATATGGGGCCCATGTGTAAAAGAATATGGGACCCAATTTGGCCCCATATGGGCTTGCTACCTGGGATCTTTAGGGGTAGGGGATCCAAAGCTGGTAGAATGGTACATGTGGGGTCCGGTGGGGGCCTGGGGGGGGGGGGCATCCAATGGTAAAAATTATCTATGTAAATTTAAAAAAATCATCTTCTCCAGATCCAGGAGTAGCATATTCATGGTATTTTATTTTAGAAACCTCTATATAGGTAGAATAAAATTCCATGGCATTTCTTTAGTTTGTCCCATAGGGGTCCTATAGGCCGGAAAAATGCTGAAGGGGGGGGGGGGGCACTTTGAGAGGAAATACACATTTTGTTGTTCTTCAAAATTCATGATCAGATTCATACCAATTTTGGTGTGAGTAGGTGGCCCTGTTCCATACATGTGGCCCTCTGGGGGTGCAGGGGGAGGACCCTCAATGGCAAATGCTATGTAAATTTCAAACACCTTGTCCAGAGTCGGATTTAGCCAAGTCTTGGTATATATAAGAAGAATACAAATTGTTTATGACATTTCTCTAGGGGGCCCGGGAAAATGCTGAAAAGGGGAATTTCAGAGGAAGTAGACATTTTGTTGTTTTTCTTCAAAGTACCTGATAGGATTTATACCAAACTTGGTGTGAATCATCCTTAGGGGTAGGGGATCCAAAGTTGCTAAAATTGTACATGTGGCCCCAGGGGGTGTCTGTATATTTCAAACATCATCTCATTCAGATCCTCCAAGATATTTGAATTAACATACCTCACGGGGGTGCCCGATTGAACTTGCGACAGATGAGAATTGAGCGGCCCTCAGGTGAGCGTCGTTCCCCCGGGGCTCGTTTTTTTTTTTTTTCTAGCAGACATGGATTGACTTGACCCGGAAGTGATACTTGAGAGATTAGCATTAATTTCACCATGTGTGATAGGTATCAATATTCAATTTCAAAAGCAGAAAAAGAAATTCAACCAGGACAAGTGTTTGTAATCGCAGAGAAATCCGCTGTTGAAGAAGCCTCCCTGATATTAGCATTGGATGCCTGCTTCAAATATTTCTTTGTCTTGGGTGTATATATCCTTGGCAATGCCAGTCAAGTTGGGAGTTTGTGCAAAAAGTCTGTTACAATATGCAGGACAAGAAGAACACATCTAATGCTGTGAGGAGTCTTCGCACATTTCTGCGAAATAACCTCCATTAAAGTCAGTTTGTAATAGCTTATGTGCACATGGGGTCTTGTTGCCATCAGGGGCGTCCATCCCTATTTTGGATTGGGGGGGGGGGTAGCAAAACAGCCAACTGTAATGATATTGTACCTCACTCCCAATGATGATGATAATGATGATAATTATAGTGATAAGAAGAATGATGATAATAATAATAATAATAATAACAATAATAGAAGTGATCACAATATTAATAATAATTATATTATTACAATAATAAAAATAATATTAATAATGATACTTAAGGTATTCTTATAATCATTATTATAAAAATAATGAACAAGTTAAAGCTCACACAGGCGAAATTAGGATGTTTTGGGCTCTGTGCGCACGGAGCGCATGGCGAAATTGAATATTGTACCATTTAAGTGGTGGTTAAACTCAACCTTGTGTAATTCTTAGCACTAGCTTATTAGTCTGGGAGCCTGTCCCGGATTAGTCACCCCATTTTACATATGAAAATTGTCCCCTTAAAGTTAGACCATCCGTCCCATTCACAAAATGGTTGTCAGACCAAACATTTCTGCTGGGGTAGCCCCCAGGGCCTCGAAAAGGGGCCCAAAAATCAGATTGATTTTACCCTAATATATGCACCAAACCTTGTCAGGAGAAAGTGGCTGGTATGACTATACATGTACATTTACCAAAACACCAAAAAATAACAAAATTTTCCGTCTGGAGGAGTCGTCAGATGGCCCCTAAAAAATGAGGAAAATTTTTCCACATAAGGCCTGTGCACCAAACTTTGTCAGAAAGAAGAGTTATGCCTATGTATTCCACAAATATTAAAACTGACCAACATTTCCTTCAGGAAGGGGGACTAACACTTCCCGGAAAAAAACCCAAAGTGCCCTCAACTATAGGGTTTACTGCACCAAAGTGCACTCCTTGATAGAGAAAAATCCATTTTCTCACTTGGAACTATTTCAACTCTGTGTTCCCCTCTGCACCCATTAGAGACAAGCTGGGTTGTATAATGGCAGGTGGTCATTTGCTGAAGCGCCCATGAGGTCAATATTCACAGAAACCATTCTTTTTTTTTCATGATGGTGGTGGAGGGGGGGGGGGGGTTTGCATCTCCATAAGGCCATGCATGTACAAAAAAAAATGATATTTAATGATATTTTCATTATTTACAGAAAATAAGTTATGTGGTGCTAGTATGCCAAATTTATGAAAATTAATAACCACTTCTGCAATGATGAACAAAAACAGGAATGAGACTGAGATTTAGTATTATCATGTGCAAGACAATGTTTAGTACTGAGTACATGTGGCAACAATTATTACAATGGGATTCAAGTGTAGTATGTGCCTTTTTGAAACACAGAGGTTTTTGACACTAATCAGCCATAGTAGACATGGTCACAATGATGCCGCACTTCACTGCTGTATTGATGGTTGTCAAAAACTTGTTAGCTCAAGTAGGCAGTATTTACGGCATATCAAGTCAAAACATCATGAAGTATGGAGTGCACATTGTACTGCACGCTTTGATGGTGGTCCCCAGCCTGTACCTGTACCTGACCCTGATTCTGATAACGAAATTGATGGAGGTGATGACAATGAACTTGAAGGCGATTTAGAAATTGATGTAAATCGTGAAGTGAGTAGCCTTCTTCTGGACTTGAGAGAAGAGCATAAACAAGTAGAGCAGCTTGTGAGTATGTTGCTACGAATGTTGCAGAAATCATCAAAAGTTATCGCAAAAGAGTGACACAGAATTTAAATCACACTTTGCAGTAAGAAGGCTTTGACATGAATTTAGTTGATCAGATGGGACTTTCAGATGAAAGTCAGTATGAAAAGGCATTTGACAATTTCTTAACACAAGCATCACTTGAGTGATATATTTCAGAACACTATGATTTTATTCAACCAGTTGAATACATACTTGGGCAAAACACAAAGGGCGAAGATGAGACAATGCAATATGTACCCATTTTAAAAAACTTTGAAAGCTCTTTTGAAAAAGGATGACGTATTTGCTCAGGTATACAATGGTCACTTTTCACAAGATGAAACTTACATGACTACAGTACTGCAATGATACTCATTTCAAAGATGATGCATTGTTCTCCTCAAAGAACATGGCATTACAGATCCAGCTTTATTTTGATGAATTTTGCATAGGAAACCCTCTAGGAAGCAAAGTGAAGCAAATGAAGCTTGCTGGTTTCTACTATGTCTCGGGAAACATATCCCCCGAATATCATTCAAAGTTGCATGTCATCCAGTTAGCGAGCTTGTGCATGGCTTCCCACATAAAAACATATGGCATGAATGCAATTCCGGCACCTCTATTAAGAGATGTCCAGAAATATTAGAGACAGAAGGCATTTGTGTGAAGACAAGTGATGTGGAGTTTACACTGTTTGGTACAATATCATTCATGAGTGCAGAAACCTAGCATCACATTTCATTGGAGGATACCAAACCCACTTCCAGCATGGGCGAGTTTGTAGAAATTGTAATGTCACATCCCTAACCCTGAAAGATCACTACTCTTGTCAGAATTTACAAGTGAGAAGCCTACGAGCAACAGCGCCAAGTCATAGAGGAGAACCCAGCTTTGAGATCTGTGTATGGATTAACGGTACCCATGATTCAGTACTTAATCAACTTCAGTATTTCCACGTGACTAGTGGCTTGCCCAGATATATTGCACATGATATATTTGAAGGGGTTATTCCCGACGTCATTCGAGTGACAGTAGTCCATTGCGTCCGGCAAGAGTACTTTACCTTAGAATACTTCAATGGCATTGTGCAGACATTTAAGTATGGGGAAACAGATGTTCGCAATTAGCCAAGTACAATGTCCTCTTGATGTAGGAACTTTCAAGGTGAAACAAACTGCATCCCAAGCATGGTGCTCATTACATCATCTGCCAATCATGGCTGCACATAGGGTATCACACACTGATGAGAGCTGGCAGGTCCCTTTACTGCTTCTAGATGTGGTGGAATACTGCATGGCTCCAAAGATCAATAAAATTATGTGTGAGTTTCTCAGTTATCTCCTGGAACTATTCTTGTCAACCTACTACAGCCGAGCATGATGTCACAATGAAACCTAAATTTCATTACCTTCTCTACTATCCACAGCTCATGAAGCAGTATGGACCGTTAGTGTATTGCTGGACACTCAGATCTGAGGCAAAGCATTTTGCATTCAAAGAGGTCTCATGGAGAACCAAAAATCGTAAAAACATAGTCAAAACTTTTAGCAGAACGACATGAATACCACCAAGCATGGTATCGATCTACCAAGGAGCACTTTCTGATACAAGAGAATGTAGGGCATACAACTGGTAAACTGGTTCATGTAAGGACATTGACAAGAGAAATGCAGCAATCTGTGTGGCCTCTACTTGGTGGCTGCAAATATGTCTATGTCTCCAAGAAAGTGGCACAAATTGGTATGTCGTATGGCTCCGCTGTTATACTTGATAAGAAAGATGATGATTATAAGTTTGGAATAATCAGCAAGGGTCTTATCATTTCTCGGGTTGTGTTCTTTGTGTGTGAAGCAACTGAAATGACAGACTATGTGAAGCATGTTCATGCCTATGCAATTTCTGAAATTGGACGGAACTTTGCCCTTGTGAGGGTCACAGAAGCTGTATGATTATCATCCACTGGGCATTTATGAAACCAACTTTTCCAAGTTAGTTACACTTAGACATCACGTGCTATAAAGCATTTGTGCAAACAGTGTACATGTACATGTACATGTAGGTGTGAAAATGCATCAAAACTTGGGTAATATTTTTCAGGGAATTGCCTACACCAAAGTTTCAACCATGATCAGCTTGTGACTAAATCTCAGTCATTTGTTCCTTTTAATTTCATTTTGGCACTTTTTAGTTGGGCTGTTTTGAGATACAGTACTCCAAACAAGAAAATCTCCTGTAGCAATGGTGATCAATTCACAACTGAAGAACTTGTGCAGAAAGCCCGCATAATTTTCCCACATCTGAAGGATGTACATGTACCTGTGCGAATCCAGTGTTATGACAAGGATGAAGAGGAGTTCATTGATTGCGAAGATGAAGATATCGTCCCGCCAGGATAAAAGATAACGGGAGTAAAGGCTTCAGATGAGCAAAACTTCGATGACAAAGTGAGAGAGGCACCAACACTTCAGTAAGTGAAATAGTTCATCATAGAGAAACTCTGCACTACATGTATGAAATTACAGTTAATGGGCCATATCAGAATTCATAAAAAAACAAACTATTTAACCCCAAATTGGCTCTATCTTCTCTCACTTTACGCACGCTTTCAATCGGTGCAACAAACACTGACCGGTGCAACACTGTCCGTCACCGTCACCAAAATATTAAATTTAAATTTAATATACCAAATCAATAGAATTCCATGTAGACATAACATAACTACTTATGTTGTACTTGACAGCAGCTTCTGAAAAAAAAAGCCCCAGCTTGCAAAATTACTATGGTCATTTTGCAACAAAATTTACAATAATGATGAGAGCATTAACTAAATCAGTTGATTCAAAGTAACTTGATCAGAAACTATGCAGTGAATTGAAAAGGTGTGTACCTTATTTACTCAGACTCTGTTCATACTGTCAAAGAAATCTCTTCATTCGATCAAGATTAAAAATGCCACATATTTTTATAGTTTAAGATAAATAATTATAAAAGGCATTTGTATTGTGCCATCTATCTAGAAATAATCTATCCCAAGGTAGGGGCCTACATCATTAGTAATTAGCATTATTATTAATCATCACATACTCGCGTATCAGAATGGGGAGGGGGCTCGGGGGCCATGGAGCCCCCCCCCCCCAAGAAAAAAAAAAATAAATAAATAAAAAATAAAATAAATCTTGACACAAGAAAAAAAGAAAAATAATAAAGAAAAGGAAAGAAAAGCGTAAATAAATCGATATTTTCTAAATATCATGTCAAAATCTATCACAAAATTTGATTTATTGTTATCCAAAACATTTTTGCCCCATATACCAGAATGTCGGCCCCCTCAAAAATTTTGGCCTGCATTAACCTGCTACTGATTTATCATAATTACTTATTATAATTACATTGGAACAATTGCCTGAATTCTTGAAAGCGTGAACAAACACAGCCATTTGTTCTTCTGTTAGGAAATTGAATGAGGCCTGAACAACAATTTGTCATCATCGAACGAAGAGCAATACCTGCAAACTCCACACTCCATGCATTTGACTTGTGCTTTAAGATGTTTTACATATTGGACATAGACTATCCATGGGAATCATCAAATGCCTGGGACTTCTTACAGAAAGTTGTGTATGGTTTGGGAGAGGGAAAGGGGAAGACGATATCAACCTCAACTGTGTTAGCACTGAAAAATTACATCACAAGTACGAGTAGTGGGCTATGAATGGCTGATTTTCATGCCTCTGCCCATGTTTTCGGATTGAATGAAAAGGAGATGTAATATACTGAAGGAGTCCAAAAAAACTTTAAAACTTTACAAATGTGGCAATTTCATTGTCTGTCCTGAAATTGTAAGGTTCTTTTTATTTTTTTTTTACTTCTTTTTACTTACTCATAGTATAGTACAACAGTACATGTTTACCAGGTCAGTCAGATTTTGAGGCTTAATCCTTTTGAAAGAGACAATGAATTTTTGTAAAGCACAATGGGGAATAATATTCATTACATTTTCATGTCATAATTTCATGCATAATATAATAATTTTGTGTCAAGCTCAAATAAGGTGTGTTTAGTATTTTCACAACAGACATTTAAATCTTGTTCACAGAAGATTGGTTTCTCAATGCGCGTTGTATCTGCGGATCGTGTTACCCCAGCCTCAAACGGCCATTTCTAGTTAAAGGGTACTGAGCCCAGCTCACACCTTACGATTTGACTGGCTCATGACTGGTTCACAACTGATTGACGTCACAGCTCTGGACAGACATGGATCGTAGGCCAATGACGTCAGAGGCCAGTTGGCAGGGCAGTGAGGAGGATTCCACAGGTTGAATCTTCATGATTGGTTTATGACTGCCCCACGACTCACCCTACCAAGTCATGGACTAGTCGTGAGTCAGTCTGATGGTAAGTTGTGTGTTTGGGAAAGTATGCTAAATGCAGGGAAGATGATTCAAAACTAAATTAGGTTGAGGATATTGGCCTACTTTGACAAAAGGAAGCAAGATACAACATTTTCATTTCCTGTAAAAGAGCAAAATGTATCCATCATATTCACAGAGGTAAATGTAACCTCACAATGTTTTACCTTTCATATCTTTAAGCTTAATAAACATTTATATCTGAAATTTGGCCAGGAGCAAAATGCCATTGAATGAAATATGAAAACATCAAAAACTCAAAATGTATTAATATGTCACTTGCTCCCTTTAATTGGTTTCCCAGTGCAAGTTTTAATCTGGAGATCGTGTTACCCCAGCCTCAAATGGCCATTTCTAGTTAAAGGGTATTGAGCCCAGCTCACACCTTACGATTTGACTGGCTCACGACTGGTTCACAACTGATTGACGTCACAGCTCTGGACAGTTGTGGATCCTAGGCCAGTGACGTCAGAGGCCAGTTGGTAGGGCAGTGGGGAAGATTCCACAGGTTGAATCTTCACGATTGGTTTACAACTGCCCCACGACTCACCCTACCAAGTCATGGACAAGTCGTGAGTCAGTCTGATGGTAAGTTGTATGTTTGGGAAAGTATGCTAAATGCAGGGAAGATGATTTAAAACTAAATTACATGCATCACCACTCCTGAACAAAGAAATGACACCTGTCTTTGAATCCATTGAACCAGTGAGAGATGTTGTGTTCGATGAATTGTATGTTGAGGAACCAAATGAGTTCAACATTTTAACAAAACAAGCCTTGGAAGCACAGTGTGGTAATCGTACAGTTCTCTTTAAGAGGTGACAAGATCAGTTAGATGAAAAGTACAGCGGTAAAATGTTAGAGGAGCTTTGGCAGGAGATGGCAAAGACTAGGAAATCAAACAAAATAGGCGAAAATGACCTGGGATACTGGACACACATCATCCAGACAGCACCCTCTATAGTAGTGATGGCTGCAGAGGGCAAAATGGTATATCACAGAAATCACAGAATGGCCTCAGGTTGAAGAGTTTGTGGTGTGAATGATAGACAGAAGTCACTGAAGTACATTTATCTATGAACCAGCAAAAAGTACCATGGCCAGGTGCATTCAAGCATCCTGAAAGACTATTATCAAGAAAGAGATCCGTATATATAGCACTGGACCTACATGTACCAATCAAGAATTCTCTCCTACTTATCAAGACACCATTGAAGGCAAAAGGGAATCATAAAACTGAGAAAATTGCATCTCTTCAAAATGACATGAATGTCATTGGTTATATGTACATTGCAAACCAACTATGTGACGGTGAGCCAGCTGTGTTCTTCAGACACAAGAATCAGGCATACCCACTATCTATTTCAAATAGTGGGAAACTGCCATTGAAACTACATTCTTTACTTTTTTTGTCTTTTTAAATGCTACATTACCATTTTGGTTGCAACTAGAAGAAATGTGTTCCTGGTTATAGGCCATGATTAAAATGATTTTTTTTG
>JZLH01S0034816.1:12679-30359 GCA_001188425.1 Eucidaris tribuloides
TAAGAGGTGACAAGATCAGTTAGATGAAAAGTACAGCGGTAAAATGTTAGAGGAGCTGTGGCAGGAGACGGCAAAGACTAGGAAATCAAACAAAATAGGCGAAAATGACCTGGGATACTGGACACACATCATCAAGACAGCACCCTCTATAGTAGTGATTCCTGCAGAGGGCAAAATGGTATATCACAGAAATCATACAAGTCAATACCTTCTGTCTCTTCAAACAAAAGATCCCAAGAAGTTTGCAAAAGTTATGAAGCAGATACGAACCACATCTAAATGGGGAAAGCGATACTCCAGCCACACCGCTTTCAATCAGCAGCAGAAAGTCCAGGCCATTACGAAAGCTAAAGCCAGCTAAGATGAGAAAAAAGAAAGCAGAAACCACTAGCAGAGGAAAGACAAAGATACATTGCAAAAACCGGAAGGGAATGTAGATCCACATTGGAAGTGATATATTTTGAACAAAGCCAGACCTCAAAAACTTGCAAATTGGAAGTTCTGCGTAAACATACCACCCATCTGAAAAACAGGTATGATCTAACAAACTAGATTCCACAACCTCTCAAGAGCACTTTGGCATTTCAAAATCCTCAGGAGAAAAACTCTGTTGACAAACTGAGATCAAACTTGCAAGAGATTGTAAGTTACATCCAGACCTACAATGTGGAACCAAGTGAGATGGAAACTGATGAGCAAACATTGGAAGATCATGAAACTGTTAAACTTGAGGGAGAAAGTGAAGAAACAGACGATGAAGAGTCTAGTGACAAAGAGACAGCACAAAAAGAAGCAGATTCATCAGACAGTAGTAATCACCTGTTAAAAGAATATAAAGCTTGGAAATTAGCAGATACTGTTGCAATTGCATTTGAAAATGGTTGGTTTCTGGCAGAAGTAGGAACAATAATCTCTCAAAAACGTGATTTTGTGTACAATTTCAATACAAATTGTGTTTTCAGCCAAAAATCATAAATGTATGAATATTTTTGCTTTTACCGATTCATATAAGGCCTACTTAATTTTATGCTATTTGTGACTGTATAAGTGTAACCGAAAAATTTCATCGAAAAAACCATGGAAAACAAAAGGTCAAAAAAACAAAGAAATACATAAGAAATTGCAAAAACAATAAAATACATTAGAAATTGATTTTAATATCGCATTTTTTCATTAAGTACATTTGCTGAGAACACAACAAAGGGTCTCTACACCAAAGATTAGCATATTTGGAGCTTTCATTAGTGGGTTAGAGCAAAAAGTATGATTTCACAGATTAATTACGCAAAAATTAGCATAATTAACTAAAAAAAATTTTCAAGAAAAAATATCAATACAATTTTGTAGATTAGGTTGCGGGCAACATGAGTGCCAATTTTCGTCGCGATCGCGCGTTCGACAGCCGAGATCTGAAGGTGAGGCCCCCCCCCCGGCCATATGATCACCAATACCCTGGCAGAGATAGGGTTAATGCTTGTAGAATCACAATTTTTGGTGTAGATATTCTTTAGAACATCATTACCTCACTCCCTACAAACACGCATTGAGATTTTTGTGCGCTAATTTATCGCGAAAATTGTCGAGGGGGGCCTAAAAAGCCCCCACAGTCCCAGTCTTTTTTTACGGTTAAAGGTATTGGCTATCATTTACCACAGTTAAAAAAATCTGAGCTACATGATTCCCCTTGCTACCATTGTCTTTGATAAGGTCTAAAAATGCCACCCTGAAAAAATTGTATTTAAATTATTATTAATGCTTTAAAAAAGTGAAAATCATAAGTTGATCGGATTCACCTGTGCCCATTTTCTCCCATAGACTTACTGTGTGTACACCTAGGCTATTTAAACTCGCCCTGAGTTTTAATTGTTTATTCATGCATAACTTGCCATTGGCAGTGTAACTTTCCAAACAATTTTTATTCTAGGGTGTTCATTTGTCCATATGAACACTACTATGTAGTTCAGATATCAAAATCTGACAATTTTTTAATTGAAGCTCCACAATGTTAGCCTATCACTTTAATCTATAAGCAAACTGATATAGTTGAAACAATATGGACCAATTAACCAGTGGATATATCATTTTCAAACAGCCTTTTAACTATGCATGGTTTTGAGTTACAGCTTTAAATCATCTTGAGTGACATTTGTGATGAAGCTTGAATGCGTATTTTGAACTTGACTTTGAACAGTCTTGTTCTCCGTGTGTTTTAATTCTTGCATGTACATTTTGAAGTGCATCGTATGATTTGCTATTAAAGTGGAGCATTAAAAATATTCTCATTTTGTTTTAATTCTGTCTCACATTATGGCACCCAAAAGGGTGTAAATTTAGCACTTAAAGATCCAATTTTAGCACTTTTAGGAGCTCAGATAGTGACTGCACTACTGTTACACCACTTGCACAAGTAGCACCCAAAGAGAGCTGAGTGAAGTTAGCACTTTACGTGCACAACGGTTAGCACCTTTCGGTGCTAGCAAATTAGCCTGGGTGCAAGTGCTAAATCAGCACTTCGAGTGCAATCACTATCCAAGCTCCTAAAAAGTGCTAAAATTGAATCATTAAGTGCTAAATTTAGCACTTTTTATTGAGTGTAGTTGTTCCGGAGATTCACACTAATTTATGAGTAGGATTTGAATATTTCTTTTGGGGGGGGGGGGCATTGAGCCCCAGGTTAAAATCTTTTGATTTTGGTGTCTGGAGTCCGAACGTGTATTTCAGGTGCTCATGTGTATTGGACACCTGCTAGGGTCAAGCCCTGGTTATTCTAATTCTCAAAAGTTTAAATCCCTTTCAATTTGCTTTTGCAGCAAAGGAATCCCAGAAACCCGAGTCTAAAGTGTCAAAAGTGTCAAGAGAATACATGATTTACCTCTTGCTCAGCTCACTAGTGTGCAAAGAAAAGTGGATGAGCAGAACAGCCATGAGGGAGAGCAAGATGACAATATACCCCTCACTCAGCGCATCAGGACGTGTAAGTATCCATCACCGCGGGAAATATAAATTAACTCATGTTAATGGACAATTACAATTGTTGAGACATTTAGTCTCACTTTTGGTGTTAAGACCAGATCACCTCTCAATGAACAGAGAAATATCCATGTTATCAATGGGTTACCTCCAGATCCAGCCCATGATCTTTCAGAGGGAGTGTGTCCTCATCTGATGCAAAAGGTACTGACACACCTTAGGCAACACAAACTTTTGGATGTGGCTCAGATCAATGATGGTATCATAAACTTTACGTACAAGGGCAGTGATAAGGTTAACAAAAGCTCTCAAAACTTTTGCCATCAAAACTAAAGCAAAATGCTTCTCAAATGTGGAATTTCATGTGATCCTTCCCTTTGCCTTTTTCTTGCTATGTTCCTGAAACTGAACCAGTGTGGGACTTGGTTTTGCTATTTGTCAGTATATTGGACATTATGTTTATTCTGGTGCAAAACAAAGAGACCATTGCACTAATGCACATACATGTCACTCATTTTGTTGAATTACTTTGTGAGCTATTTGGATCTGATGTTTGATTCCAAAAGTGCATTTTCTTATGCATTATCCGAGTTTTACTAAAAATTTAGCCCCTCCTCCATTACAGTACCCTGGGATTTGAAGCAAATAGAGCTATGTTGTACATGTACTTTAAGAGCAATGTTAAGCATACTAAACATACAAAGAACCTATGCTTCACTCTTGCCAAGCATCAACTTTTACATTGTTACCACAATGCAAGCTCTAATACCGGAATTCTCACTGAAGACATTACAGATAAGCTCCCTCATTCGCAAGAAGCAATTTTTCAGCTGAATATTCCAGGTGTCAAGATTGAGCAAGCAACATCAGTTACTGTGAGTGGCATAAAGTACATGGCAGGAATGTCTTTGCACTGCATTCAAGGAGAACTTGGTGAATTCAAACAAATAAGCACTATTAGCACTAAGAAATAGTGAAATTTTCTTTATTTGTAGTGAATTGAGGACCCTGTACTTTGATAGAAGACACCACACATAGTAGATGAAAGAGCCTCACTCACTTCAAACTGAAAGAAAGATCTCATGGACTACTACCCTCTCCATCTGTATGAACTAGGTGAAAGAAAGTTCATTGTCCTGAAGCATTATACTGGATTTAAGCAGGCCTTAAAAGTTAAAGGGCAGCATAAATGTACATGTATGTCAACAATTTTCACTATAAATTGTATTGTACCATGCCTAAGTTTAAAAAAAAAAGTTTAGATTAATCTGCCACCTGAACAACTGTACTGATTTTGGACAGCAGGGTAACAGGACAAATTAATGTAAACTTGTTAATTCATTATGTAAAACTGTTGTCAAAATGTTGCCCACTGTCTAAACCCATAAGCAGTTTGCCAGGTTTGAAAAAGCTTGTGTCATTTTCTTTAATTCCGAGCACAGACTTAAATATATTACATTTACAACTCACCATGATTTGAAAACATTCATCCATGAGGTATCCAATACAGCAACAAATTTGCTGTCTTTCTCTTTGTCCATACAGAACAATGAATGTCTTCATAGTATCATTTGAGGAGAAAAAAAAATGTCGCAAACCTCTTGCCGCACAACCCAAGAAGGCAAAGCCTAAACCTAAGTCTACGGAAGAGATTAAACAGCAGACCCCAGAAAGCTTGTATATCAAGAACTATCTTCTTACTGTTCTCGACAGAGAGGGTAGTCATACCATTCCTGAAGAAGACCAAGTTCGACTGGTCATACAGAAACTTGCACACAAGAGCATCATGGTGTGACAATAACATCTCGTCTGAAGATCCTACAGGAAGAGTAAAACAAGAGGCACCAAGACAGCTCTTTGATAAAGGAACTACTTGATTAACCTTTGCTGACCAAAGAGACCAGTTTGTACACAATCACTGGTTAGTGAAGAAGATAAAGGAGTTGTACCCCTCATTCCATTATGGAATATCATCCTTCTTTCTATTTGTGGTAATCAGCAAAGCAGTAACAGTCTTTGTTCAAACACAAATTCCCATCACACTTTGTTCAGGAGACGTACAAGAAAAAGTCTCCTTCGCAGTGCTTGCAACGTTGCTGCTTGCTGCCCCAGTTGGGCACATGAATGATCGATTATCTTTCTTGACATCTTGCCAGCTGTTGTCATAGCCATTGCTGCAGATGCCTAGCATCCCAACATCAGGTGCTTGCGTATGCCAAGCTGTTATTTGGAAATGTTTTGCCAGCTGTTGTCATAGCCATTGCTGCAGATGCCTAGCATCTCAACATCAGGTGCTTGCGTATGCCAAGCTGTTATTTGGAAATGTTTTGTAAATTATCACTCAGTGATATTCAGCTTTTCACTTCATGATAAACTGAGACAACATTATCTGTATGTTAGAACTTAATTAAGAATATAACAACTGCTATTGGGCAGCCAATCTACTGAAGGAAGTTGCTGACCAAACAAATTTATACACAGTCCAACAAGATGGCACTGCAATATCCACTGACCAAAAGGAGATAGAACAATTCCGATATATTGGTATGTACTACCACATGGGCCTCAGCCAAACCCCTGCCACACGTATGTATTGGAATTCTGAGACAAGATATCCAACACTTGTATCATGAGTAGGAACAGAATTACAAAGTTGTGGCGAAATATTCATTTTGTAGACAACACCAGTGCCTCAGATGAACTGAAGACTGACAAAATATGCAAATTACGGCTAGTATGGTTAGACAAGCTTTGCCTCCAGCATGAAAATAAAGAACACCAGGCAGTGGACGAAATAGTGGTGCCTTTCAAGGGAAGATCAATTGTGCGCTGGTACATGCAAGAAGAACCCAATAAATATGGCTTCGAACTGTGGGAAGAGCTGGATCTTGTTGTTTCCTCCATGACTTTGATGCTTATCATAAAATCCAAGGTGGACAAATCAACAAACGGTCTCTATATAGAATAGGGGGAGATGTTGTCCTCCAGATGACTTCAATGCAGAAATACCACAAAATATTTGCCGACAATTTCTGTACTTCCGTCCCATTGGTGGAAAAGCTGCATGACCATGGACATTACTATGTCAGCACTGTATGAAGTAATCGCCTGAAAGATTGTAGGTTTGCTGGAGCTAGCACCAATGCACCAATTCTCTGGATAGCTCTTGTGGATATATCACAGAGATGTTTGGCCCACATCAACTTGCTGTCTGTGGATACACCTAAAAATCTCTAGTTAGTCCTTCAGTTCCAGTGGATAATTACCAGACTGGGTATTCGGGTTGGACGGGTTTCATTTGGTAGATATCATTATAGCCTTATACTTTGCGGTTCAAAGGTGACTTTTCATTTTTATTTTCTCTAACGGATCAAAGGTGACTTTTCATTTTTATTTTCTCTAACGGTTCAAAGGTGACTTTTCATTTTTATTTTCTCTAAGTTATAGTTGGATAAAAACACGCAAATGGTTACAGAGCTGTTAAATTTCTTTTCTTTCCATTCTTCCCAACTTATATGACAGGCTCTGTGGAAGAATCGGCTCATGTACAAATTCAGGAACAATAGAAAGCGCTAGATGCAGAGACACCAGCTATTGTCAAAAAGAAGAAGAAAAAAAACCTTACACCAGGAAGAAAATTCTCAACCAAGAATAGTATTCTTCCATGATGGGGGATGCCATTTTATCTTCCAGAGGATGACAGCAGTATAGAAGGATGGTACTGTATTAAATCACCTATAAAAAGTGCTAGGCAACAAAGATCTGGTTACCTGAATCTCTATTAGAAGAAGAGTACACCATTAAAAAGCTAATACTGCAGAGCACTTGGAGTAAAATCAGGAGAAAAACAAAGTGAAGCAACTTATTCTAACATAAGATGCTACATAAAACACCATCAAAGCCATCACCTTGTGTCGCAGGATCTGCACCATTTCTACTGAAGTTGATGCGATGATGTCATGTCACACTTGCTTCCAAAATCTGTAGAAGATGGTTTGCATGCCCATATAAAGGACTGGAAAACAGCACACAAGGGAGGAATCCCAAAAGAACTGTTCTCAGGAATGGAATCTGTACAGAATCTACCAGTAGTACATGTGTCCAAGCCCCGGAAATGACGATGAGATGGCCCCCTTTTTTGCATTCACAAACGGGCAGAAAAGAGTCAAACATCAAGGCTGACCTTACCAGACTGTGTCCTGACGATCTGATGGCCCCGTTTTTTTGCATTCACAAACAGACAGAAAAGAGTCAAACATCAGTATTCAAAGTATCAAAGTATCAGTATTTTCATTTCCAGACTATCAGACAACACAAACTTCCCAAACCTCAAAAGTCTGTTCAGCTACGTGTGCAACCAGAACAAGATAGCGATACCTTCAACCCAACTAATAATGAGCACGCATTAGAGATAGAATCTGTTTGTGATCCATTGATGCACACGTGTTTGTCAAGACCGACCAGAGCTGTTCTTCAAGACATCAATAAATTCTTTGTTTTTCCCATTAGTTTGCTGAACATTGAATATAAATTAAGTTAATTAACCCCTTGGGCTCGATGCTACATGGCACCGTTGTTCATTGAGAGACGACGCGATTTTCACGTGGTTGACAGTGAAGGGAATACAAATTGTTTTCTTATAAATTTCCGCACAGATTATTTATTTTCTTGATTTATACTGGTCAGAATTGTGCAATGCTTGGGACATATGCATTAAATAGTAAAACTCTCCCGTTAATCCAATGTTTGACCAAAAATTTGGTCAAAGATTTTGGGCTTCTGTAGAAGCCCGTCGTCTCTCAGTGTGTAATGTACTGGGCTTCTGTACAAGCCCGTCGTCCCCAAGGGGTTAAGTTCTTATTTAACTCTGTTTACTACTGAGCATAGCATATTTGTTTTGTGAGGTTGCTATTAAAATAGTGAGCTGCATGAAGTTTATTCACATGCAAATAATAGCTTGGTATTAAACAGCATTCACATGTTCGGTCACAAAATAATACAGGTCATCAGCAGTAGTGAGAATGCTTTACATGTATATAAACCTTTATATATATGGGAACCGTATGTGCCAAGAGTGTCTAGTAGGCAAACTTTAGCACACACCCGTCACATTACCTATACACGCACATTGCTGTGCGATTTTATGCTCACATACTTTATAAGCGCATAGACCTATTCGTATACACTCACTGTGCACAACAATCGATACATATCCTGAAAAATGATGCATGCTTTTCAAGAAAAAAATTTGGATATCCTCAATAAATGAATCACATGTGACTATGCACAACCAGTCATTTGATTAGGATCTACATGTAGGAGTGAGCTGTATAATTAAGTCTATGGGACTTCAGTATCTTGGGGAATATGCCACAATTTTAATTCATAATTTAATCAACATCTAAATTCTAAAACATTTAAGGGATTGGTCAGTATTTAATGAATGATATTTCACTCAAATAAGTGTCTAGAATAGCTTATTTCCTACAACTGCTAATTTGTCTTTAATATTGGTGTTTCCTTTCATTTTTCTTTCATATTTACTTTATTAAAGGAGATAACCTTATGAGCAGCGCAAGCTACTGTGTTGTCATCGATTATCAGGTGGTAGCAACTAACGTCACATCCTTTGACATTACTTTCATCACGCTGTTGGCTAGTTTCTACTTCTTCAATATCCTCTACACAGAGACATGCACATCGACTCTCGAGTTCTTTCAACAGAATGTACTTGTATATTTTGATTTTTCCTAAAAAAGTTTATGAGGTCTAAGATTTAATTTTCACTTTAGCCATAGCAGCTACAGTGAGACAACTGGCAGTTTTCAAGACAGGTGTCAGCCTTGATAGGCCTTGGGAGCTTGGTGAAGAAGTAGAAGTTAATACAGGCGACTCCCGCTATAACAAAGCCCTCCGGACCAGCAGTTTTCTTTCGTTGTATCAAAAATTTTGTTATAACCAAACAGTGAAATGTGAAAGTATATAGGGATATATAGAATAATTTTGTGACCTGAATTTCTACTTTGTTGTAACAGGAATTTCGTAATAACCGTGTTCGTTTTAAACGGGAGTGCACTATACAGTGGATACAAACTCTAAGAGACCAGAAAATTACTTTGTTATATCAGGGTCGAAAAACAGTCAAGTGCAAAGAAATTTTGAACTCTGGGACCAGAAGAAATACTTTTTATAAGATCATGATATTATAAAAAGAGTCTACTGTACTTGAAGTACTTTTTGCTGGCAAAATCATTTTTGTTGTAACATTCACCTGCCAAGCATGCACAGTTGCTTTCATAAGGATTAACCTGTTCAGGAAAATTCTACATACAATTTTTTGGGTCGGCCTCTCGATTTGTCGTAAAACTGTTGGAAGTAAAAAGGCATTTTGGCCTTTGAAGACATACCTGTTACCAGCCTCTCTGGTGAAATGTCCACAATACTAATTGGGCCTAACTGCATAACAGTTTTGATTTCCATACAGATTCTACAGATTCTAACATGGTTTTTTGATAAAGATTTTATAAAAAAAAATTGAGATGATTAGAAAATTTGGCAGAAAATCAATATCAATTTCAGAATATATGAAGCAAAGTTGCAGGTCTATCTCCTAAGAAGCCCGTGCAATTGCCAAGATTGGGGAAGGTGGCGGTGTACCTCGAGGGGAAGATACACAGTCAATTAATGCACACATCCAGTAAGCCATATCTTAATTATAATAATAATAATAATTTCGATTTATATAGCGCCTAATATGAAATACATCATCTCTAAGGTGTACCCATTTACACACCTGGATGGAGAGCAGCAAAGCAGATTAAAAATGTCTTGCTGAAGGACATTAATGCCGGGCAAACTTGAACTCCATACCTCTAGATTGTAAGGCATGCGCCTTACCAATCTCGCCACAGCACCTCTGCTGTGGGAGGTGCATCCCATTTTGATTAAATTACAACAAAAAAACAGACAAACTTTTGTGTACAAAATTTCTGTTATACACCTTATTCACTTAGTGGTGAGTCATACTTGGTTGTCATGGTACATGTATGACAAACTATTATTTCATGCATGAAGGACATTAACAGAATATATTTATGCAGGGCTCGACACTGGCACTTGCCCGCTTGCCCGGGGCAAGTAAAATATTACGTCCCTCCTGACGTAGATGCTGTCATTGTTCACACTATTATCACCACCCATGGAGGTGTCCACGCCCCTGTAGCAAGAAAGTCAGCACATCCCCACAAACTTCTAGAGTGGAACTGGCTTCACTAGCACAATCACATCCCAGTGAAAACCACTTACTCTCCCTACACCAGGAAGAAGTGACAAACAACTCTAGAAGGAAACAATTCCTAACTCAACAGTTATAACATTTCCTTTCAATCTAATTCAAACTGGTCATTTGCCTGGAAATGTCCAGCTAGAACTGTGGGAACTCCAAGATAGATATTTGTCATAGACATTCTATTAACCCTATTCTAACTGCTCTGAATTCTTTTGCAATTTAGGTACATATTGGAAAGAAAGTCACATTACCGGATACAAATGGTAGAGCCAGAAATATGGTTGCTACTTATCTCCCACAGTATCCACATGAATGGCCTCAGGTTGAAGAGTTTGTGGTGTGAATGATAGACAGAAGTCACTGAAGTACATTTATCTATGACCCAGCAAAGAGTACCATGGCCAGGTGCATTCAAGCATCCTGAAAGACTATTATCAAGAAAGAGATCCGTATATATAGCACTGGACCTACATGTACCAATCAAGAATTCTCTCCTACTTATCAAGACACCATTGAAGGCAAAAGGGAATCATAAAACTGAGAAAATTGCATCTCTTCAAAATGACATGAATGTCATTGGTTATATGTACATTGCAAACCAACTATGTGACGGTGAGCCAGCTGTGTTCTTCAGACACAAGAATCAGGCATACCCACCATCTATTTCAAATAGTGGGAAACTGCCATTGAAACTACATTCTTTACTTTCTTGTTTTTTTAAATGCTACATTACCATTTTGGTTGCAACTAGAAGAAATGTGTTCCTAGTTATAGGCCATGATGAAAATGGATTTCTTTGTGTGTTTAATCAAATATTGATTTTATATTATTATATTTATAAGTTTCATTTAAAGGCAGGGGATCTCTTTTGCATGCCTAAAAATTAACATTGTGTAAACACAATGGCATTTAGAAGAAAATGCCATCTGGGAACCTTTAGCAAAATACAGGAGCTAGAAACTCCGTTTTAGTGGAATTATAGTGACTTAGACTCTGCTTTCATTTCTTTTCTCGCAAGAAAAAAATTCCTGCCATAGAACGTTTACTAAACGGCTATTCTTTTCTTTTGCTATTTTTCAAATTCTAGGTAATTACTGACATCCAAATTTCACAGACATGCCTTTCATCAATAGCCTAAGGGCATGGGTTATCTTTTCCTGGTCTGCAGGGATGTTTGCAAATGAGATCCACCGCCTTTAATTTCCCTTTTCTTTCGTTGTTGTGAATATCAGTGCACATAATGTGGCTAATATATCTCATTATGCTGAACAGTTATGCTCCATGATGAATCCTTAAGCTATAGCACATTACTGTCGGTGTTGTTGCCATCAACAGTCATGCTGTAATAACAATTACTTTCTACAGATTTTAGCATATTGGCACATTGAGATCCAGAAAGAGGACCAGGAGAAAACAGTGTTTATTTCAAAGCACTGTCTGTTTGAATGTGTTTGCATTGGTTTTGACTTAATGCAACGCACAAGCTACTTTCTCTAAGGTAATGAACCTAGTTCTCAAGGGACTATTAAACTTAGATATTGCTCTAGTCTTTCTGGATGAGAGCTGTTGTTTCCTCTAGATTCACAAAATACACTAGTCTTGTTGTAGACAGGGTGAGCAGATGACATTTAGACAGATATTTGAAAGTAAATTCCCCCCAAGCAAGTTTTTACCATTTCCTCATAGATGATAGATTTCAGATTTTAAAATGACTTTTGTCTCTTTTGTTTCACACCACCTCAGACAGGTGTGGGTGGAAACATAATCTCACAATACTTCATCAGAATACAATGTACTGTAATTTGTTTTCCAACAAACAATAAGAGCTGAAATCAAAACCTCCACTATCCTATTCATCTTTAAAGACAGAGTTCTTTATTTGCAGAGGTTACCGTTTTTGTTCAGATTTGATCCAGTGGAAGAAAGATAGGTAAAAATATGGTGTTCAAAATTTGGGGGGTTTATGATCTCTACTTTTCAAAATATACAAAATAGGCCGAGGCCATTTACTCAAGTTGCATGTCTAGCATATTCTGGATTTCAGATGCTAGCTGTAGCTTTCGCACGCTTATTGTTAAATTGTGAAGAATGTTCCTGTTTCTGCATAGTTGCGGCCATTTTGGAACTGGTCCAGCTTTACTTGTTAGTTTTTTACCATATAAGCCTTGAATAGCAGGTAATGTGCATTCACTTAATGATAAAAGAATACTGTCTGGGAACCAGCCTAGTGTAATGGTCCAGGACATTTAAATTGATAAAGGTGTCATAACGTGTTTATCAATTACCAGTTTTACCAATTTTCTCAAATATATGGAAGCAGAGCATATCGACTTTCAGGATATTAAAATATCATAAGTCTCTCTCAAAAATATAATAGCAAGAATTTTCATTTGTACCATTTACTTAGATTATACACTGCCTTACAACAACTTTCCAGTTTTAAAACATACAGGGGGTAACCATCAAAAACTATTATCTTTACTCCACAATATAATTTTCACATATAAAGTCTGACAGGATATGCACCGAAAGTCTTCATTTAATTGAGGGACTAGGAAAACAACATACATAGTCAGGAGTAAACAATGGGATAGGGGTCAAAAAGCGCAGACTTACTTACCAATCACCTCATTCTCTTGATGCATGCCTTGTAAATTTAAGTTATGGTGAAGGTGTGTAATTTGCACATCAAGCAAACAGCAAAATATTAGTAAATCAATAAGTTAAATGATTACAATACAATCTCAAGTGCATGTATATGCAAAACATTTGTTGCCCTTTCACCATGGGCTTTGCAAGAAATCCCAATCTTATTCACAACGCTGCTTTGCGACTGCTGCATAGTTACTTTGTGGTATCATCTATGTGTCATGAAAGGTAACTATACAAAAGGAAATTCCAAAATGTATAACAAAGGGGCAAAATATTCCTCACAGATATCTGGTGGTTGTCACTTAAACTGATATCATGCAATGGGTTTCAAAAACTTCTGTCATATATTCTGTCTCGTAAAAGAAAATGAAAAGAGAAACTTTGAGTGTCAATAAGAGCCCTTGCTAATAAAATCCACTATGGAATATCTGCATCAGCTGTCAAAAGCCACTATCTAAATGCTGCTGGCTAAAATTAAGTTAATTAGATGTTTTCTCTGTTGTTTATTGGGTTCCCTCTCTTACAATTTACAGTCCATTTTAACAGAAAATACTAGAAAATATTAGATTTTGTTTGGAAAGTCTATTTCTATTTCAAATTGGGTCATCCTTTTAATTGTCTGATCATATCAATCATGGAATATTTTCTTTCTCTTTTTGTGTGTGCATAAATCTTTGAAATTATCCTTGCATAGTTACCAGTTAATACAAAATTTCACTCTTACAGATTCTGGCAGTACAGTTCAGTCACACCATCACAGTTGAAAAATATATCATCAATGTTTTTTTTCTACTTGAAGTACATAAAATGGCACTTAATGTTTTATCCTGAGTCTTGAAACAATACACATTATACAAAATCTCAAAGAAATCTCCAACTTACATTGGCAGTCAAGATTTCATCACGTGTCTTACAAAACATATATAACTTGAAATCACAAATTTGCATAATCCTGAGTAACAACAAATTTTCACCTTTTGACCAATGAAAGGCATCAACATATCACCATGGTACCACATCGTCAAAGTCGCAACTTTATCTTGTAATCTCGCCATATTCTCTGCAGTACCTGCTTGATATCATCTCCTCCAAATATATAGTCAATGCTTCTCTCTGAAAGGGACCACAGCTCCTCTGGTTTCAGGTGGAATGTTTCAGCTGCAAGGAGATACTCTTTGGATAAACTTGTTGAAAAGACTCCTTTGTCATCAGTCTGTAAAATAAAAAGAGTGGCGTCGCAGGTGTTAACATACTATGTGGTGCAGTTTATATTTGGAGTACATTTACTAAACCTAAAATGCCGGCGGGGGGGGGTTGGCTGCCTCTTTTCGTGTGATAACATGTACAGAGATCTTGCTGCCATGCTTCATGACATTTTTCTTTTAAATCTCGCACATCTTTTGAGACTACATTTGCAATGTTGGGCCGTGCAGTTCTGAAGTTACACAACACTTGTACTTGCATGTCGTACCAAAAAATCCACTCAAACACACGATTTGATGTACATGTACAATTTTAATACAAATTCTGTTTTCAGTCTAAATTCATAAATGTGTGATTAATTCTACTTTTACTCATTCAAATGAATGATTTGTATGCTGTTTATGATAGCAAAAGTGTCTGGAACAAATATCATTGAAAAAACAATTGAAAATAAAAGGTTACAAAACAATCAAATATATAAGAAATTAAAAAAAAACAATAAAATACGCAAGATAATAATAATAATATCACGTTCTTGTATAGCGCATAACCGTATTCTTAAAGTCAATGATATCTACAGTTTGAATCTTAGCGTTTTCATGTTTCAGCTAAATAGAAAGGAGCTGCCCAAGGTATTCTACAATATGTTCTCAACTAACAACCAATACCATAGTTACCCCACCAGACAAGCCAGTTTTTATCATCTCCCCCGCACCTGAACTTTATTCGCCAATAAAATTTTTACGAACAGTGGACCCAAATTTTGAAACTCCTTATCACCAGAATTATGCAAAGCTAATACTGTATACACATTCAAAAGAAATTTAAAGAAATCTTTAATCAATGCCTATAACATTTAGTTGTAAACAATGCTCTAAATAATATAGTAACCAGTACTTATGTTAGTGGACTGCATCCTCCAGACATTCGGATACATCTCAAATTCATTTATATCCCAATCAGTTCTCGTCATCTTTCATTTACCCTCACCATACATTTTTGACTGGTGCTTCCATTATTTCATCAAACTTGGAAAACTGGCATTTATAGTTTTGAATTTGTTGTTTCTCCTGCCCTTTCTCATATTCTCTCATCCGTTTTCCTTTTTTCTTCTCTCCTGTCTGTATTGTTTGTTCTTGTCCTGTTTTGTTCCATTATAGCATTGTCATTGTACCAGTATCGTCCAACTAGTAACTGTTTCTATTGATCTCGAACGAATAGCAGTCTAACCACCAAATGGGGCCTACAGACTACAAGCCTGGCTTCAGTAGGTTCCCCATTTCCACCCTTCTTTCCACTATACATATGTTTGTTTGCTCTCACTTTTGTTTTCGTTTATTTTTCTTTTTTTCAAATCATAACTGTAAAATACTATGCATTTACACAAATATAGGAAATTCTTATGCTCCGTATGACCAGTGCAGTATATCTATTTTTCGCTGTATATAATTCTGTGTATGGTATGAATATATGCAGATCATACTATTGTTAATGTCACTGTACATATTTAATTACTTCTTCGTGTTTATGTTCTTCAATCTGTCAAAATACACATGTACATACATTATACTCTGTTATATTTTGTTGGAAATGAAATAAATGAAATGAAATGAAATAACTTGTAGCTTATCGCACGCCCCTATGCACTGTGTATCATATTCAATGCAGCAATTTCTTGAAAGGATACGTGATAACAATACAAAGGCAATGAAATGTATGCATATAATCATACTCTTGGCAATGCAAGAGATAATGCCTTTCCGTACAGAGAGGGTCAGACAAAGTTTATTAAGGCATCCACCTGTTATATATGTTGTGTTTCTTTGGAAGTGTTGCTGCATGGTGGGATAAGTAAAAGCTTTTTTACAAACACTGTAAGATGTTGGATTTCTCCTGGAGATTTTGACTTACACATATGACCGCTGGATGTTTCTTTTGATACCAGTAATTCATGTGGTGATTTTCTGGTTGGTTCACAGTTTGCCCTACAAGGTTGGATGTCATACATAGCTCTGAAATAATCAAACAAACAAGTAACAATATAGAAATATATAAATAAATAAATAAATACATACATTCATAGATATATAAATAAATAAATAAGTAAATAAATGAATACATTCATAAATATATAAATAAGTAAATAAATATCCAAATAAATGAATACATGTATTCATAAATATCTAAATAAATAATTGAATACAATAAAATAAAATATGTTGACTGAACATTGCACACATAGCTCGCTTTCAAATTCATAATTCCCATGTGTTTAACTCCAACACTAATTTGGCACAAACATATAATTTTCCCCATCAACAGCAATCATTAAAAAATTTAATTTGTGACAACTCATGTTCAAAATTGTGCGATATTTCCATCTAGCAATGAATATCTATGCGGTGCACTGTTATGTTGCAAAAATTTCAAATATTGTGTACAGTCAAGATCACAGCAAACGGTATATTTACTCCTCATAGCAACTTATTCTAAATAATACTGCACATATAATTTGCCAGTTATGCGATGCAAAAATACCTAAAACGTACCAATAGGTATCTTGAGTTTCTGCACAGTCTCAACAAATTCCTGTTTTCCTCCAACTTCAGGATGCAGAAAGGTTCCATGTCCAATCCGATCAGGAGGAATCCCAAGCAGAACTTCATTCTCCTTATTTCTATCAGAACGCTGGAATGAAAGTCAAGACAAGAAAACAGGATTCCCTCTATAAAAGCTTGTTTGTCGTAGTTGAAGCCCTCTGTAATATGTTGCTTATGTCACTAAAGTCAAGACTGGCACTGGAAATTAATGCAATTCCAAACTTCTTGAAATTGGCTCAAACTGGATACAATTTGTTTTAAAATCATGATTTCAATCATCATTCAATTCATTTCAAAATGTAAGCAAGTTTAAAAAAAAATACAAAATGATTTAAAAAGACCAGCATTGCTCTCTGATTAACTGCAGTGAATCAAACTTGACAAAATGAAAATAAAACACAAAACACACACACACACACACACACATACAAGACTGGACACAATTACTGCATTATAACCACGGATGTACAATTTGATATGAATAACTTCTCAATAACGTGTAACAAATACTAGAACTAACCAAAATTACGTACAACTGACACATTGAATGCCTCAGGCTAAAAATTCCATTAAGCAGTCATTCTTGTGGCTAAAATATTGAAAATTAAGACTTTAATACTGTTTTTCACAACAACTGTGCGAAACAATATCTTACAAAGCCCAATTTCATATTGCAAACTTTCAAATGCTGAAAAATCAATAAACAGAGTGAGATTTCTTTTTTTTTTATTTAATAATGATATATGTTTCAAGCATTTCGACTTTACCTGCAGGCAGTGTTCCATTCTTAAGAGCCACATAAACTGCATATTGATTAGTTAAATTAGATTCTAAAATTATTGGAATCAAATTATTTAAAGAGACCTGAGATCACCATCTTTCAGCAGAAAAGAATTTAAGACTACAAAATTTGATTGTTATTTTCTGCTTTGAGTATTATTTTTCTTGTGTATGTCATATTTCATTT
>JZLH01S0034816.1:31298-49088 GCA_001188425.1 Eucidaris tribuloides
TTTGCAAAAGCTGTATAAACTGATTTCAGATATACATGTAATGTATGTTCTTGCCCTCTGTAATGTAGGTTTAATGCATGAAATTTTGAACGTACAGCAATGATCCAGGGATCTGGATATGATTTTTGGCAAAGAGGGCTGATCGATGAATTCTTAACCTGGTTGGAGACTAAGTGCGAGATAACTCGTGTTGAGGTCTGGGTAAAATGTGTGTTATATTGAAATCAAATTGTCTCCAAAGGTTTAAGGGAGTTGCGAATGCCGGTGATGACCGTCTCATTGTTGGAAGAGAAAAAGAAAGTCGTCAGGTCTCAAAGCATGTTTTATAGTGCAAATCATCTCCCTCCCCCCCCCCCTCCCCCACCCCTCAAACAATCCTGGATACTGTAACACTAGCAAACCAAGCACTACCTCCCAGGGGCTTGAAATGATCACTTTGTAAAGTAGGATGAGTTTATTTTGTTGATACACTGTGAATGAGTGTGTGTGAAAATAACTTGCCTCCATGACAGGGCTAAAGGGTAGTGACATGATTGTGAGAAGTAAAAAAAATGCCTCTAAGAACCAACTGGTTGAAAGAGATATCAATGGATACACCAACTGGAGTGTATCTCCTTGCTGTAAGGATTTATCTTGAATTGTTAACTTAAGCTGAATGAAGCATACATATACTAGCATTTTGTTCTCTTGAGGATTGAGAGAATTAGATTCCATAGAATACTACACAACAGATTTTTCTGTCACAAGGCATATTGATGGAAGTTATATTAAAATGAGTCAACTTTTGACTACAACATTTTCACAGTAGAATCCTTACATAGTTTACTTGATTCTAGAATAGTTTCACCACAAGTTCGGCCGTCACATGGCAAAAGGGTGTATCTGCAAATTTTGACTTTTTCAGGTTTTTGCATTTGGGTGGGTTTTAGAGGGCGCTCTTTTCATTTATCCAGGTCTCGTAATTGCAGGACTTCTCCTTTTCAAGATAGCAGGGGCTATCTGCAGCACTTTTTTCAAAAATATCCTGTCGTTTCATGGCAGAAGGATGTATCTTATAGATACGCCCCAAGCCAGCCGCTGCTGAGCTCAATGATTTTCGGTAAAAAGATGTAAAAAGATGGGGATTCTGAGAAGGACTGAGAGAGCAATGGTGAGAGCGATGTGTGGTGTGAATCTGATGGACAGGAAGAAGACTGAGGTGTTGATGCAGATGTTGGGTTTAGAAGAGACGGTGGATCAGATGGCGAAGGCGAACGGAGTTCGTTGGTATGGACATGTGTTGAGGAGAGATGTTGATCATGTTTTGAGAAGGGCGCTTGAGTTTGAGGTGGCTGGCCAGAGGGGAAGGGGGCGACCAAAGAAGACATGGAAGAAGCAGGTGGTGGAGGAGAGTAGGAGGGTTGGGTTGAGGGAGGAGGATGCGCCGAATAGAGTAAAGTGGAGGGAGGGGGTGAAGGTGATTTCTGTGAGTGCGAGGTGAATCCGGCCACCCCCGTAGCTTGGGGACTAAACCGGATTTAAAACCTGGATTACTACTACTACTACTGCTAGATACACCTTTCTACCAACAAAATGATTGAGCACAGTCAGCTTCGTAACATGGCAAAAGGGTGTATCTGCCACATACGTGATATGCGCGCCGCGAAAGTCAAAGACAAAATTATGGCAAAAAGATGTATCTGTCACATACATCCTTTGGCCAAGTTTTTGCATGAGTAGGTCACGAACATTTCATGGTGTATGTCATAGATACGGCTTTTTGCCAACACGGTCAAGGTATGCGTTAGCGCATTTCAATACCACCGTGCGCAGAATGCATGCCATGTGTCAAGCGTTTTTACACATACACACGCGAGCGTGAATCATTGTTTACTTTCGGTTGCAAACCATTGCTAGATCCAGCAAGAGAAGAACTCCAAAGGTTGATTAATTTAAAAGGTAAGTTTTATTAACTGTTACTATGAGATTCTAGAAAAACTTTGTAAACTGTGTTCAACTGTTGTAAACTAAAGTCTAAGGTATTCTAGACCTTGGGCCATTTTGCCATGTTTTGTTTACAGAAATCGCATGGTGTATGTGCAGATACACCCTGTTGCCATGATATCACAATAAAAACTGTAGGACGTAAGTGAAGATACATCCTTTTATCGTGATCGTATGACACGTGTGGATAGTGGAAAATCTTGGCAAAATGCTGTATCTACATAAAAATGCTTATTTTGAGGAAAATATAAAATTACATATCATTAACATATATAGAGAAATAATTAAAATGATAATCTAACACATAAAACAAAAATCAACATTGAAAAAGTCTCTTTTTACAAAAAAGGTAACAGCTGAAACTTCAAAGTGATATTTCTCAGAATGTGTATTTTGCAGATACACCCTTTTGCCATGTGACGGCCGAATTGAGGACTACCCCCAAATCATGTCATTTACCTTTAAGAGTGTTAGTTACTTATCTAGTAAGAAAATGTTTCCTTGATAATAACTGATCACTGATGGCAGAGCTTTGTGAAAGCAGCATATAACATACATCTACAACAGAGGTGTTAGTACCTTCATGATAAAAGTGCATCTGCTATATGGGTACTTTGGAATACAAAGCTTTGAGAAAGCTGATGAGGAATGAGTGAGAGAAGATAAGGGGCATGAATGCTGCTACAGCATCTCCTCCTTACAACATTTGGAGTCATTTATGCATGACTAGCAGAGGAGGAAGATTTCAGCTGATCAGTGAACCATCATCATCTAGGATCCACTCCAAAGCTGCTTATCATCATCATCACATCAGTGAGTGCATTAGGGAAAGGTGACTGATCCTGTCAACACAAAATTAAAGGGAAAATCCCTTCCCAACATTGTGTGTGCTGACAATGCACTGGCTCACTCATGTATAACTTCAATGGGGTCCTGACAGTTCAACGGTTCGGCAAGTAAACAATCACTGTCAAACCTCTAAAATAAAAATTGTAATATTACTCAAAAAGATGACACACTATTTTTATTTTTTCCCTTTTTTTAATGGATTCAAAGGAACATGGAACTTAGCATGTTGAAAAAAACACACTTGTGTCTGTTACATTTGGATTTTCACAGCAAGCCTACCTTATGCTAGGTTCACACTGCCGATCTGCCAACTCGATGAGGCCCGATCAAGCCAAGTTTTGGCCTTTTTGGTCCAGTTCGGCCGGTAATCGGGGCTCAATCTACCATGATCGGCGCCCGTCTGCCTTGATCGACATCGTTCTGGTTACCTACTCGAATATTTTTGACCGCCAAAAACATTCGAGTAGGGAGCCAGATCGTTGTCGATCACCCCGATCAAGGTAGATTGACCCCGATTATCTTGCCGAGCGAGACCGAACAGGCCCAATATTGGCCTGATCGGGCCTGATCGAGTTGACAGATCGGCAGTGTGAACCTAGCATTAACAGGGAAAGGGTTATGTGCATAGCTACAAACTAGTTTCTGCTAAAAACAGTTAGATTTTAGCCCAGCAACTAAAGTGTTCAATACAATTTTTAAAAAGGCAGGTAAATGAGAATGTATTTTCTTTGCACAGGGTGGCTCACAAAAAATGGTACAGTTACATTTATGGTTATTTCCCAAATTAATTACTCATCTGTATTAAATTTTGGTGGAAAAGCCGAACATGCACTGCTTGGCAAAATTGCCTCTAAATGGAAAACCAGTGAATGAAAATTGATAATCTAAGTGTTGTATTGCTCAGAAAAGAACATGCTATCAGATGAATGGGAAAAATCTTTCTCAGATAATGAAAGGGAAAAAAAAAATAGTGTACCGTTTCCATGGGCCACACTTTATAATCAATACCATCCCAGTTAGATAAAAAATTTCAGCAAGTTTATACATACCTCTGCTAAATGTACTGCTAGCTTGAGACCATGATTTCTTGCCTTCTGTAGCAAGGGCAGTAGTTTATTCATATCACCTTTCTGTACATAGAAGGGGATGATCAGAAAAAAACAAAACAAATAATTGAAAAATACAATCCACTGACACAAAGGCATACCCAGGAATTTTTAAATTTAAATTTTAAATTTTTAAAATCTCAAGAGTTAATTGTTGCCTCATAGTACAAGACTTGGTCCTAGTCACATCAAAATCTGATCAGTTGTTCTTACATTATTGTGGCAACAAGAACCAGTAACAGACGGACGGGCGAAAGGCCAGACGCACGCACGCACGGACAACCCGAAAACATGCCTCCGGCATCTTCATTGCAGGGACTTCAAAATATTATTGACCACAAGCTGCAATCTTGATATGGTTGATAGGAAAGGTATAGTATTGTTGTGAAGGAGAAGTAGCATGACACATTGAAAATTCCTTACAGGTCATGTGTGACCTGTCACCACGATACCCTGATAAAGTTGAACACATTGGGAAACATAAAGATAGAAAAAATACTGTGGGTTGAAAAATATCAATATTCAAACTTTTACAACATGGGGAGGTCATAAAACTTTTGATTTTTAAGGGCACTTGACTTTCAAAGTTTATATCAGAATTACAATATTTGACAGTTTCCTTACCTTTGAATTGCGCGACTTTATCAGGGTATCGTGGTGACAGGTCGCATATACCCGGATACGGTGAATTAGACAGGCTTCCAAGTACCAGTAGCTATTGCATAGAGGGTCTCAGGAGTATCTTTTTTTAATTCCCACAAATGTTGATTTTTCCAAAAATTGGGGTATTGATCATTTGAAAATCACTTTCCTTGTAACATACCCTGAAAAACCTAAAGAGCCCGGACACTCAACTCCCCACCCTTTACAACTGGTAGAGCATCCGCACACAATTTGTTTTCTGCAACATCAGTGGACAATATGACCAGGGAAAATTTGGTTCATCATTGGTAGGCTAGGGTAGATTGGACTTGCTGCCAGTATTTATGTACTTACGTTGGGATCCCCACTCAAATCAACTCCAACAACTCTGCTGTCAGAAGATAAGAAGTGCTCCAGAGCTAAGTCCACAACCTCGCTGGCAGAAGAAATGCTCATCCTCCTATCGATTGACGGCAAGAACCTGTTAAATTCAAACCAGACACAATCCAATACAACAACACTTGTCTGCTAATAAACTTTGAATAAACAGTACGTTTGGATTGGAAAAACAATTATTGGCAAAGGGTACAACTATCAAAAATGTAATGAGTAAAGATGCATTTTGAAACTACATCTTCTTTTTTATTCCTTTTTTAATGTATATTTTAATGTAATTCTTTGTTTTGTCAACTAAAATGGCTTTTTCAAATAATTAATGGCACACCATCATTACATCATTAATAGCCCAAAGTAAATTGCAGTGACCAGATTTGTCTTTTTAAAATGAATTTCATGTGAAAACATACTATTCATCAACATTTTGATCTACAACATTACTAACTTTAGAACGACATGTATGGCAAAATATAAAAAAAAAAATTAAAAATCTTGACTTTGTACCAGCACAACTTATCATTGAACATTAAGTTCGAACATGTAGAAAAGAAACAATATAAGATCTGAAAGATAAAAAAGATGTTTTGTTCTGTTTTGTTCTCAAGTGTTGTTGTTGTTGTTGCTGTTTACTACCCATCTTTTGAAAAGTTTTAAGTAATGTAGCACCAGAATGTTTTTATGTAAGGTGGGGTAATACATAAGACTGTTGCAAGAGTCTGGAAAAAATGACATTTGAAAAGGTAGGTGTACATTAGAAAGGTAATAAGATCATGGCTGCTCTTAGTTCACTGCACTGTCTGCCTACACATAACCTACAGCTATTGACTGATTTCTTGACAAGAGTATGTTCATGTTTCCATGGTAACTGAACAGACAGTTAATCAATAATGGTCTAACTTACTTGACAACTATATCTACTCCTTCTTCTTCACACTGTTTCATGCCTTTCATTACGGCCTCAATGTATATCCTCTTTGTCATACCTGTAAGGTAATAGTCAGAAGTGTATTACTTGAAAGAAAAAAGGATGGAGGTGGTGGAAACACGAGATAAGAGGATAATATTACAAGTGACTGATCGATTCAAAGATATTCAAGCACAAAAACAACAACAATTCCAAGAAATTCTAGAGGGGATAAGGTGAAAAATCTAGTAGAATTCTCAGCAGCAAACTTTGAGTAAAGAGATAAAAGCAATGATGGTGAAGGAGCATGAAGAGGTTGACATTATGAATAGAGGTGCAAAGTAGTTTTAACTCTTGATGCATTAAAGGTTAGTGACATGATTGGGAATACTTGAAAATGCCTCAAATACCAAATGAGTTGAAATATATACCATCTATACACCAGCTAGAGTAGATCTCCCAGCTGGAAGGATTTGTTTCTAATTTGTTTACTTAAGGAGAATCAAGCATGAACATGTTGGAATTTTAATTTTATCATGCCCCGATAAATATAAGAAGCCATAGAGAGCTACACAACAGGTTTGCCTGCCACTAGGTATATTGACATTAGTTATTTTAGAATGAGTCAACGTTTGACTACAAGATTTTCACAGCAGAATCCTTGTATAGTTTACTTGATTCTAGAATAGTTTCAGCTTAAGTAAAGGACTACCCCCAATCATGTCATTTACCTTTAACAGGTGAACTGTCATGGGCTACAATAATTTGGGATTCAGGAAGCTACTCTTTCATGTGTTGGTCTTTAAAGTGATAGGCTAACATTGTGGAGCTTCAATTTAGAAAATTGTCAAAGTTTGATATCTGAACTACATAGTAGTGTTCATATGGACAAATAATCACTCTAGAATAAAAAGTTTGGAAAGCTACACTGCCAATGGCAAGTTATGCATGAATAAACAATTAAAACTCGGGGCGAGTTTAAATAGCCTGGGTGTACACACAGTAAGTCTATGGGAGAAAATAGGCAGGTGAATCCAATCAACTTGCGATTTTCACTTTTTTAAAGCACTAAATAATAATTTTGAGTTACAATTTTTTCAGGGCGTCATTTTTAGACCTTATCAAAGACAATGGTAGCATGGGGAATCATGTAGCTCAGATTTTTTTAACTGTGGTAAATGTTAGCCAATACCTTTAACTCTTTAACATTTATCATGTAATACCAGCACACAAAATGTACACTGGCAATTGACAAACTAAGGAGGTTCAAGAGCTGGAGTTAGTTACAGCTATTCAATTCTTGCTCTGAGCTGCCACTTAAACTATGTTCTGCCTTGCAAGTGGGCAGACAATAACGTTCTGTTTATTGAATGAAAGAGATTATTCAGAGAGGTGAAATGCGATGTAATAGATTTTTCATTTGTCTCTCTCTGTATTTTAGATTGCAACTGCTGATCTTATAATTTTTAACAAACATGTCAGAAAAAATGAACCAGGATTCGAACCCGCGTCTACAGCCATCCGGGCTGCGACAATATCACCAGGCCATCACTGGTAAATGGCATTCACATGACGACCGAGGAACAAATACCAAAGCTCACAATTCTGACATTGTTATGTTAAATAGTCCAAGGTGGACATTTTTATTATTATTATTAAATGAATGGGATTATTCAGAGAGGTGAAATGCGATGTAATAGATTTTTCATTTGTCTCTTTCTGTATTTTAAAACGCAGCTGCGATCTAAAATGCAAAGAGAGACAAATGAAAAATCTATAGCATTCTGTTTCACTGTAAAATCCTTTGTACATGATACACATGTACCTCTCAATGTATCAAATCAGCCAACGACATGATTGATTTCTTCTCACAATGTAGTTACCATGTACCAGCAATAAAATGCCAGCAACAATTTGTGACTTCATTACAAGCGCAGCTGGAAAAAAAAATCCAAATTTTGAACCCTGTCTTCAAATATTTGATGACTGAAATAAACTCCTCAAAAAGTTTTGAAATCAGAGTTTGATTGATTAATTCTCCCTTAACTTACCAGTTATTGACTGCATAGCATGCTTCGTACCATCACACAATTTAATTTTCTTTTTTAAACTGTACCCTTCTTGTTATGATTATGATTTCAAAGAAAAGGCAGTGTTCTAATATATGGAATAAGTATGGAATAAGTATGGAATAAGGTGTAAAATGAAAACTGCAAAACTTACATCTGTTGTTATGAAGAGTCAATAAAGAACGTGTTCTTTTGTATGGAGTTATGACTTTTGTTCTCAGCTGGTCAGCCATGAATGTCAATTTCAATAGGAGCCCCTGCTACTTCATTTGTTAACTTTGAGATTAAAGGGTTGAAAAAAAATGACACAACTTTTGTGAGTGACTCAATTTTTCCTTGTTGATGGGTATGTTTTCCCATGTTTCTTTGGTTGTTATGCATTCTAAAATGAACATTAACAGGGATTTCAAACAAACTTGTGCACAAGCAAACAACAAGCTATAAACATGTATGGGCATTTAAAAACAGGACTCAAACCCTTTAACCCCAAAGTCAAACACAAATTAAGAGGCAGGGGTTCCTACTGAAATTAGCATTCATGGCTGACCAGCTGAGAACAAAAGGCATAACTCCATAAAAAAGAACAAGTTATTAACTCTTCATAATTAATTTTGCAGCTTTTCAATTTACACCCTATCCACTATTTAAAACACTGCCCTTTCCTCGATGGCATATTAGTAAAGAAGTCTACGGGCCAGCATTGTTATATGAAATTTGAAAATGATTGCCATTGTTTGTTGACTTTCCCCGGAATTTTGAATTCAGTTTCATTACTACACTGAAGCAGAGATGGACATAATTTATGGTATGAGCCTATATTGTTCTTGGTTGCCAGAGATTAAATGATGAGTTATCAAATCATATTTTGTCTACCTCTCATACATTAGAAATGATCAGAAGTCACACAACATGACAGGTTAGAAACTTACCATTCTCAGGAATGTCTCTAGGTGTGCTCCTCAATTCCAAGTATTTGACATTATCATCAGCAAATTCCTTGATGACATCATGGGTTATCATAGCAACAGATTCAGCATCATTCACTACAGTATGTATAAGTTTGAATGTGTCAAAACACCTGTATCACACACACACAAAAAGAAAATAAAAATAAAAACAACAGGCAAAATAGTGAAAATTACTTCAAAACTAGCACATCAATGATATGGTGCTCATCCGGCATCCAGGGAAAAAAAAATCACACTACAGTTTTTTTTTTTTTTTTTTTCTTACCAAGATGACATTGTAATGAATAAGGTAGGTGAACGTCATGTACATACATGTAGCTCTACCAGACAAAACAAAAAAATCAAAATCAGTCGACAAATGAAGGAGAAGCATTTTTTAAAATACTTGAATAAATTTAGCATAAATTAGCATATATATTTTTTAGTACAAAATTTCAGAATTCTGAGCAGAAGTTTGATGTACCTCATGTAGCTCTGCCAGACGACACACACACACACACAAAATGAAAGAGTAGCATTTTTTTTTTATTTTCAAAGAAATTTTGCATAAATTAGCATACATAATTTTTTAGACAAAACCTAAAAATTCTGTGTAGAAGTTTGGTGCACCTCACATACATGTAGCTCTACCCGATGAAACAATTAATTTCAAATTGGTGGACAAATGAAGGAGAAGCAGCATTTTTTTTGTGATTTTTTAAAAATGTGAGTAAGTTCAAAATTCTGTGTAGAAGGTTTGAATTCCCCACCTAGTGCTCTCATATAAAGCAAACGGAATTGAAATCTGGCAAGAAGTGATGAAGAAGCATTTTGAAATTGTGGACAGATGACGAAACCGGACAATGGACAATGGATGCCATGCTATGGCATAAACTCATCACGACCATTCAGGCTGGATGAGCTACATGTAAAAAGCACAAAATGTCCCATTTCAGATGAAATAATAGTAATTCAAGATTGCATACAGAACATGTAATGCAATTTATAAAAATTCAAATTATCAGCTTGGTCAATGAAATATTTTTGGTAATTTCCAAACCTTTGCACATGATATTGTTAAAAAAAGTAATGAAGCAGCTGATCTGGTTACTTATTCTTAAATTTCTTCATAAAATAATAATTTCTTTGACATTTAACGCATTTTGTTTTTGCCAATATTTTGGTGCAATAAAATGAGAAAAGTGCCTGAATACATACGCAGACATCTTAAAGATCTTATCATAGGCTGCCGATCAGCCAAAAAGTAAAGAACAAGTAAGCAAACAAGGATGATGACGATGATGATGATAATAATTACGCCTAAGTGAAAAATGAAAATTAGCTATGGAGTTCAATGCAAAAAAATAGTTCTTGACATCTAGTCCTTTTCACAATATTTCAGTTACAAGTGCCACAGGCATCCGCACTTACTCATTTAAACAGCTCTTTTCTCCACTTTCTACTGAAGTTCTCCATTTCTTGATACCATCAAAGGTGCAGTGAAGACTGCTGTTTGATACCATCTTCATCCAAGTCAACTTTTCCATTGAGGCTGGACTTATGGATCCATTGATGTGGGCATGTAGCTCCTGGAAATGTACAAACAAACTGGATTTATAATTCTCACTACCATCATAAATAATGGAGTGATTTCTTGTTAACCCGTTGGCTACGGGAACCGGATGTGCCCTGTGTTAACTCTATGGCATTTTCAGAATCTCGGAGGCAACAGGTTCAATGCATAATGGGGGAATTTAACCCATTAGAGATGGTTTGATTTCCCTATAACACACATTTTCCACAGACCCCTACACGAGTTAATTCGTACTGACATGTAGTCTCCAACGGGTTAAGAATATCAATCGTGGCCTTGATCAATAACTGTTGACATTAATACAATTAATAACACTGGCCAAGAATTAAAATGCCTACAATTAGGCACTTACACGTAAATCTACTTTGAATTTTAAAGGCATCATGTCATTATGTTTGTTAAGTACACCAATAAATCTGTCCCCTTTGATGTGCGGCTGTTTTGTAGAGCTCCGGGGGGCACGACGATCACCTGAGGTCTCACAAACTCTCTGTGGTGTCCATAAAGAAAACATCAAGTATACATAGTTTTGGCCCTTGTAACCTGATATCATGACGATTGATCTAGACGCAAGTTGCATTTTTTGTCAATCGATCATTGCCAAAAAAGGCACTGCCCAATTGGGCATGTTCATCTTTTTTCTGAGTGCCTAACCATGATTTTCAGAGGCCCCAGACACCCGGGCACCTGGGTTTGTCAAGCCTTGGACATATATGATCTATCAATGCCCTGAACAGTGCTTGCTCTGGAACTCTTCCATTTTTGAGAAATTACTCAAAATTTTTCAGAGGGGACCTTCAACATTTCCCAGAGGTAATGTACACACAAGTACCACTATATTTACATTGTACATATTCTCCGATGATTTACACATGTCAATTTGTCCCTATAAATAATTTTCAGCAGGTTTGATCATTGATGTTGTATTGTGATGTTTGGGGTAACAATAGAATACTTTGTGAACCATTGATAAAAAATTTATCTGATCAACCAAAACTATTTCTTTTAAGCTGATCTCAGATTAGTTATGGTTTCATGGTTATTTTGCCACAATCTGCCCATGGTTGTTACTAATACAATTTGCATCTTGTTTTTGGGCTGAAAATTTCGCATTGAACAACAAATGGCAGGGATCTGTCTCCATGTGGGGAGCTAATCATAAATGTTAAAAATTATTCCAAACAAAAACAAAAAAACAGCAAGACATCAATCAATGATCAAACAGGACAGATTTATTGGTCTAGATTGTATCAATTTGGGAGCTAGAAAATCAGATACAAAGTTACTGAAATATACACATACTATTTTTTATTTATTTTGTTTTTGTTTTTTGTTTCTGTTTTAGTTTTGTTTTGGTTTTGGGTTTTGTTTGTTTTTTGTTTTTGTTTTTTGTTTTTTTGTTTTTGTTTTTGTTTTTTTTTGTTTTTTGTTTTTTGTTTTTGTTTTGTTTTGTTTTTTTTTTTTTGGGGGGGGGGGTCGAGCTAAAGTTATAAAATCAAATATAAAAGTTTCTCTGTGCCAACCGGACTCCCGAGTGATGGCAAGGATGGGAGATCCTCATTTTTCACTCAAGTCTGCTTTAGACAGCTCTACTTTTTAACTGGGGACATGGCACACAGGTATCACATTAAAAGTTGAGACCCCCCACCCAGGAGACATCCTAAGTCATACACCCCTCCCCCCCCCCCACACACACACACACACTTGGGAGCGACCCCTAGTGAAGACCGGTGCCTTTACAATCATTCGCAGTAGCGGTGGTTTGGACCGCTGTTTGCTGCAAGACATGAATTTTGTGGAATGAAAAATTTATGCAATTGATGTACAAAAGCTGTAATTTAGGGGAGAGTGGGGCTAGTTGACGCGTGGGGTATGTTGGAACATTGTAATTTTCTCTTATAGCTTAAATATTTTTTCTTCAATAATAAACTCTGGTGGTAGGCATTGGCAACACCTCTCCACCATAAAACTTTGAGCCAATTAGATTTGATATGGTTTGTGCAAGAGGATAAGTTTTATTTTTCTGATTCTCGAAAAAGTTTGATTATATTTACTTATGGCTAATGATAACAATTCTAGTATTGTTATTTAGAATTAGGCTGTATTTATCTATAAAATACATGTAAGGCTAGTCATATTTGGTCTTGTTTGCTTAGTTTGACCACAGGGTCTTCAAAGTCCCAAAAATGCCCTCGGGGTTAGTTGGCACTTTGAGTCGGGGGTTAGTTGGCACACATTTTGGTAGGTGTGCCAACTAACCCCCAATACAGAATCATGTGTTACGTGTGGCAACTATAACCCTCAATACAAAATTATAAGTCATGTGTATAATGTGTGCATTCACACAAATTGCATTCGCAAAGCCATTACTTCCAGGTTTTTTTTTTCCAAAATGTTGAAAATGTACTGAAGAATCCAAAACCAAGACCAGACCAAAGAAGACCAGGGTCAAGTACAAAATCAAGACCAGACATATTGGGAAGATAAGAATTATGCAAACTTAGACCCTATGCAAATTTATTCAAATTTCAAAATCACATAAAAGTGCCAATTCTCTATAAATTCTTAATGATTGTGAAAATATATCAAACTGTAAGATTAAGAATATGTATTTTATTTTAAAAAATCTGTGTGAGTCAGTGTGTGTGCATGCTGTACATGTATGTTTGCCTACGCATGTCTGTGTGTGTGTGTGTGTGTGTGTGTGTGTGTGACTGTCTGTAGTAGTGTTTAGTGTGTAAGTATGTGAATAAGAAATAAATTAATGGGTATTCATCTGTTTCACTGTGATTGAATATTATGTGATCTTTGTAGGGTAACATGCACAGTACCATACATAAAGCTATCGTGCCAACTTACACCACCCCATGTGCCAACTAACCCCGGGGGTGGGGTTAGTTGACACAATTGACATGATGTCATTTATAGTAAAATATATAAGAAACTAAAAAGGTTTGAACTGAAATTGTACCCCTCATTTATAGCCCGATAACACCCTTCATACTAGTATACATATAATTTTATTAATCAAATTATTTAACTCTTGAGAGGCAAAATCCCAAAAATCGTGCCAACAAGCCCTGCTCTCCCTTATACACTTTAATGGAAAACGTCCGTTCAAAAGTTTGAATTTGAGTAGTACATAAAAATTTGAATTTCAACTTACCTACGTTCGCCTGTCCATAAAATCTTGGACTTGGTGGACAACCTTTCGCTTGGTTGACGGGCGCACGCGTCGTGCGTGCTATTGTTCAAGCATTGACCAACGAGGTAAGGGTGCGATTTCTGCCGTGTGCTGTGGATGACCGATGAGGGTGTCCCGCATTGTAAAGGCAGACGGTCTGGTTACGATTGCTGAGCTAGTATGAGGTAATACAGCATCTTTTGCTCTGTACTACACCATAGTTCTACGGGTGCCCCCCCCCAAAACAAAAAAAAAATCAAAAGGTCCTCTGCTATTTAGAATTTGTTGTTTTTGCAAATTTAGACTTTTTTCGAGGAACTATTCATAATGACATAATTTAAACGCATTGATCAGGTACACTGTAATAACACCTTGCTGATTAAAACAGAACGAGTCCTCACGCAGCCACTCATACTAGTGCAATAGATGTTATACTACCCCTTACAGCTGTCTGCTATCTTTTCTTGGAGATTTAAAAAAAAATGATGACAGAGGACTCTCTTCTATGGAAGTTATGTGTTAAGGCCTAGGCTACATGTAGGCAGGAGACATGGTTTAGCTATATTACATGATTTTTTTTATTTTTTCAAACCATAGATAAACTATACATCATTGGAAAGGTCTTTTCAAGACAAATGCAATGGTGAAGAGCAAATTAAAATTGGACAAATATTAATGAAGATATGGCCTCTTAAAGGGACACTATACCCAGAACTTTTCTGCCAGATATTTAGTGAAGCGGTCTTATTTTGTACTTTTTGTTTGAACAGGAAAAAAACACCCCATAAAAATAAATATGGAGAAGGCAAAGCAAGAGAGGATGATATGACAAAGAAGACAAAGATGAAGAAGAAAAAAGGAAGGCGGAGGAGAAAAAGAAGACAAAGGAAGGAATAAAATATGTTACTTGAACAGTTCTTAAAAATACTATACAAGTACACCTAACCATTAAGATTCTTCTTTTTCTTCTTCAGGGAAGAGAAGAAAACAAGAGGAGGAGGAGGAGAAGGAGAAGAAGGACAAGAAGGAGAAGGAGGAGGAGGAGAAGGAGAAGAAGGACAAGAAGGAGAAGGAGGAGGAGAAGGACAAGATGAAGAAGAAATGAAGAAAAGAAGAAAAAGAAGAAGACAATGAAGAAAGTGGAATTTTCTTCTCGAATTCCTTCTTCATCTTCTTGGAAGTGCATCCCATTTCTGAAGGGAAATTTTCCAAAATGGCGACTTCCATCGCGTAAGTACGGACAGTTGGTGTTCTAAAAAACGACCATAAAATCAATGGTTTGGTGTTGCAAATGTGAAAAACTTGACTAACGTTAGAAATAAAAAGTTAAGATATTGAACAAGCATATTCCACAGTTTTAAGAAAAAGGGACTTAAAATATTGACACACTGCTATGACTGCTTTGATGAATTTTGCCACATTTGCGTGTACGTGTTGGCAGAATGGGAAATGTTAAACGCCAGGCCCGTTGCGATCGCTACATGGTTCTAAGGCAAAAAGGCAAAGCTTTCCCAAAAATCCAGCACCTATAATTTTTTTTAATTCAAAAACTAAACTGTCTCGAACCAAATATTCATGTCTGGCCTGTAATAAATCATGAGGACTTACTCATTAAAGTTGAAATTATTGCATATTGTATTCAAAAATGCAATTTTGGCCAGGTATAAAAATCACACACAGAATTCAATGCAAGGCACCACTCTCGTGACTGCACGCAGCCTGCTAAATTGTAACTAACACAAAATACAATGTGTGGGACTGTATTAAAACAGGCAACGTCGTTGTTACCATGACTTTCAGATCTCTCTGCTAAATTTCTACATACCACTTTGGGCAAACGCTGACAAAATGATAAATCTACCCTCTGGGAAGTCAGTGACATGTTGTTCAATTGTTGTCACAATCTTTGTCCTGGTGAAGATAATGTTTTATAACACAAGCAGTGCACTCAGCATGGTCGGCGGATCGTCTGCTACTCAAAATCTTAATTCCCCCTACGCCGCATGCGTATTTTCCGCTACAAACACTACTTCCCCCCTACTCCCCATAGCCAAATTTCTTGGTAGAATAGTACTTGGTTGGGTTTTCTCCAAAATATCCCGATGATAGTTTTGACTTGAGAGTTTCACGGTAACTAGAGACACGCCCACACGTCGGAGAGAGTGGTCTCGGTATTTTCAAGTGTCAGGAATTAGGCGTGTGTAAAAGTATAGATGGAGGGCTGTGAAACTGGAGAAGTTTGTTCCAGTCGACTACAGTTATTTGCATATAACAAAAAAACGAAAGGTCAAATAAAATTAACATACAGGCATCATTTGCTCCTTGTGAAATTTGCCACATTTTGATACCAAGGTTGGTATACTTTGGACTACTTTGACCTTTGACCGTAATTGTGCTAAGGTCACCAAAGGTCAGCATAAAATATGGCAACATCGTTTTTCTGAATATGTATTTGCCAATGTGTAAGTAACATGAACTTTTATACAAAATTTTACACAGGAACCCTGGTAGGGGCTTTCCCCTACGCTCTAACACACCACTTTTCATTTACGAAACCAAGTTTTCAACCCTACAAAAATCCACTTTAAAAACCACGTTTCCCTTACAAAATAACCAAATGCAAAAAAAAAAATATGTTCATCAAGAAAGTTGATGTTTACAGTTTGCGTTATTGTGCGCCTTAGAAACAACCAGCTGGGACAATGGATTATACAGACTCACACTTAGTCTGGAGCCATTTCTGAAAAAGAGCCCGTTTTAAGGCTCCTAGCGGCATTTTGGGGTAAAAGCTGGAAACCAGACTTTTTAACATAATTCAAGTACGTTGAATTCAATAAACGCGGTTCCCAAGCGAAATTTTGGGTTTTTGACCATCTAATTTGCATTAAAAAAATGGCCGCCACATTTCCACTTTTGGACATGCCGGAACTAATTTTTGTAGTCACTTTGTAATACGCAAAGGAAATCCAGAAATAAAAGTCAATATATATAATTTCAATATCAAAAAATAATTATATGACATTTCTGAGATATTTAGCGCACCAAAGTATCCATTAATATGCAAATTACGTGACGTCAGTGAATAAAAATGAATTTCTTACATAAATATAAGTTTTCAACATAAAATGAGACTCTTAAATACATTAATCGATGTTGTGAGCATGGAATAAATACAAAGCAATACATTTCAGAAAAAAAATTGGCGTAAGCACTATAAAAATGTGTGATTTAGGTCATTTGCATGTAATTTGCATAAGCAGAATAACCACCATTATATCATATTTGGACGTTTCCTGTACCGTGTTTTACTGCAATTAATCTGTCATAAGATTAGCACAAATTAATTAACAAGTGTCTGCAACCATGTGTTAAGGTTAGATTATGAAATTTAGAAATTCTAATGTAAAATAAACAACACTTATGAATATGCAAATTAGTTACAATAGGCCTATATCTTTCTGATGTCTTTGTAAGCTAAGTAAGGACATAATAACGCCGCGCGTAGTTCACATTTCTCACTTGTCCCCGGTGATTGCTAAGATCAATGTGAAAGAAGAAATGGAATAATAATTCTGGCGCACGAAATTAATAAAGGTGCAAATAAAGCGGGAATAATGAGTAACCCAATTATCAGGCAAAGGGGATGAAGCGGTTCCGATTGTAACGGGGACTAGCTGACCAACTGCCCTGCACACAAAGAGCGTATGCTTACATTTACTTTTGATAATAAATAAATGTTCTTTACAAATCTCGTGTAAAAGAATTTGTAATTAAAAGTGGTCGTGTGTAATGTTTTTGGTGATAACATCAGATAATCGGTATTATTTTGTTTAATATAGGCCTAACTCTTTGATTATGATGAGTGCCATAAAATCAGTTCGCAACATGTTACATGAATAATCAAACCACGTGATTAAGTGTATCCAATCAACGATCGAGAAGGTGTTTGTTGATATTTTACGTAGTAGACTGGTGCCATTTCTGTTAAAAAAAATCCCGTGTTAAGGCCACTAGCAGCATTTTGGGGTAAAGGCTGGAAACCAGACTTTTTAACATAATTCGAGTACGTTGAATTCAATAAACTCGGTTCCCAAACGAAATTTTGGAGTTTTGACC
>JZLH01S0034818.1:3100-14544 GCA_001188425.1 Eucidaris tribuloides
AAAAGTAGTGTGCATATTTTTAGATCCGGTCTGTCAGCAGTAAGTGCAAATATCAACTAAGGCAATATATTTTTTTTTACATCTACGAGAATATTCTACTGCAAAGGCCCTGCCGGCAACATATACCCGGAGGGTCCCTTCTGTCGGAAACCAATTTATACAAAGAGTGTTCATTTAGATCAATACCTGCCGTATCTATGACACCTTAGTGTTAGATTTATGGTGGTGGTTTTTAGGTATAAATGGCCGGTCCCAACTCAAGCTTCCAGCCCCAAATGCACGAACGCAAACATGACATGTTATATGAGTTACGGTAATAAGTTTTACAAAACATTAGTAATTTTACTCTGTTATCTACGACGTAGATTCTTAATTTTTTTCCTAATTATTTTCTAGTTTTCAGACTACTGTATTTGATATTAATCCTTGTGCACTGGATTCTAATCAGCGTGTTTCTTATTGAGCCTACCGACTATTTATCCGGATAAAATTTACCGGCTAATAGCCTGCGAAGATGGTATGTTTCTAATGGGATGCGTTTTCCGCAACTGCACGCGACATCTACCGGGCATCGTACGCTTACCGGCTAAGGGGAGTCCGTTGACCTGGGTTTCCGGCAACGGGTATTGTGATGGCCGGGTCGAAACATTTATATGCTCAATCATGACACACGCGCGCGTGTAGCAGGGGTCATTTGTATTTCCGTCACTGTGGTTTGTTTATTTCCGGTTTTTCACCAGGCAAAAGCGGATATGGCGGAGAAAGTCTGTTTCTATTGCGCCTTTCCGCTAAAAGACGGCTAATGGCGGGAAGGTCTGTTCTATTGACGTTTACGGGTATCTTTTCCGCTATTATCCTTACCGAAAAAGCAGGGGATACAATACGCGGCGAACTTTCTCCGCTAAAAGTGTCGGATAATGGCGTGAGAAGGTTGTTTTATGAGATTTTCCTCCGTCCATTAGACCGGTTGCATCCGGAAACTACCCTAATAGAAACAAGCTGTATGTTGAGGAAACAGAATTCTTGGCTCAGTCTAATTCTTCGGTTAACATCATACGCTGCGAAATGCAATATGCAGCATACAATACACACAGTGGCCTAGATCTTTTGATTTCTCTGGCATATCAAAATTTAATCATTGGCACTTGTGTCCAGGGAAGAGATAGCTTCTAGCATAAGGACCTGTCCAATAATATTCTGCAACAAAGATTGTTCGACTCATTGTTTGTGCACCGATTACTTGCTGCATATTGTTGAGCTCATTTTAAACTCATTTTAATCTATTATCCATGTGTGGTGTGTTGCTGTGAGTGTGGGTTGGTCTGATGATGCTGTGTAAAATGTGTGTGGGGGTTGGTCTGTGTTGGATGTGTGTGTGTTTGTGTGTGGTGCATGTTGTGTGCGTGTGTCTCTGTGTGTGTGCGTGATCCAGTGTGTGATATGTGCGTGCGTGGTGTGGTGTGCTGTGTGTGTGTTGTGTGTGTGGTGTGTGGTGTGATGTGCTGTGTATAGTTTGTGAGTGTGTGCGTGATTAGCGTGTTGTGTGTGCGTGTGTGCGTTGAAATTCTCGCTGTGTGCGTGTGCCCACCTGTGAACTGTGTATGTGTGTGTGTATGTGTCGTGTTGTCTTGTGGCCTGCGTGTGTGTGTGTATGTGATTATGTGTCGGCCCACCTCCCCTTACATGACTCCCTGCTGTGCCGTGTGTGGCGTGCTGCATGTGTGCTAGTACGGTGTATGTGGCTCCTGTGCCGGCAAGAGATGTGCGTGGAGTGTGTGGATGTGTTTCTGGGTGTGTGTGCCTGTGCTGTGTGCTGTGTGTGTGTGTGTGTACTTTGCACGCATATAAACTGATGACATCACGAAGTAAATGTATGCTCAACCGTGTCACACACACCAACGGATGGACGTCATCGGTTCCCAGACTTTGGCAGATAGTCAATTACTATGCTTCTGCCATATGGTGGTAGTGTCGAATCAGTTTCACACGTTCTGTCATGTCATCGGTTCTACAGTAAAATTCCAGACCTGTCCTCGGTTCAGTTGATCCGTATCATTGTGACTGTGTCATCGCTCTGTCGTGTAAAAATTCATATGCGAAATGGATGGTCATCGGTTTCAATGCGCATGCACGTGTAATGGTGTGTGATGTCGTGTGTGCTGTATGTGTATGTGGTTGTGTGGGGGGGGGGGGGGGGTAGAATGTGGTATGGATTTTTACACACAAATGCGATATCTCTCAATCTTTCTCTGGGCTAGATATTCTTTAATTGTTGGACAGTTTATTTGAAGTAAAATTTTCGTTGGAAGGTGGCTTCTTTTTGGACCTCGTACCTAAATTCAGCGATGGTAACAGGTTAAGACCAACTGTCAAAATTCTGACCTTGACCTCGTTCAGCATCTTTAACCTTCACTTGCGGTAATTTTAGGCTAGGAATCCTTCGAAGGCAATGACGTGCGACGTATTGTGACCCATTCATACAATCTTTTTAATTTGTTGTCCATTTTTCTGTTTGTTGTGGGCCGGCAATGTATACGTAAATTGCGGCCTTGTTTGTTTATATATATAGATATGGACATATGCGATATTCCCGGATGGAAGCTAGTCTTTTACGCGACGAAACGGTGGGCGATATTGATTATCGCTCTCTGTTTCGGATTGCTTCATCAGAATGTCCCTCTCAGGGCAAAACCGTCCCTAGCCATATCTCCGCAAACATGCCCATGGAATAAACAAATTCTACTCCCGCTCGAACAATTACATGACATGATGTGTGCCTGACTTTGAAACGAACGTTCAGAGCTTCGGACTTCAAGGAAATATTATCGCTTTCACGAGCAGACTTGAAATCAAAGAATGAGCGATTGAATGCGTCGAGATTGCATAGGAGATGATGGAAGGAAAATAATGTTAAATTGAGTATACATTGTTGTCGGAGTCATAGCAGTGGTTATATGGCTTTAAAAGTGATGGTAGTAGTATCGTACTGCGAAGTAGTAAGTACAGGACTTGAGTACCAGCAAAGATGTAGTAGTAGTAAGTATAAGTAGTATTAGTAGTAGTAGTAGAAGTGTAAGTAGTAGTAGTATAGTGTAGTTGCGGTAGTAATAAATAGTATCGTTGACAGTAACTCTTTCACTGGTGTTAAAGCCTATTTGTTTAGTATTGGTGGTGGAGTTCGTAGTATCGTAGTAGGTCGTAGACAGTAGTAGTAGTAGTAGTAGTAGTAGTAGTAGTAGTAGCTAGTAGTATATCGTCAGTAGTAGTAGGTAGTAAGTACATAGTGTAGAACATGTAGTAGAGTAATAGATAGTGTCATGTAAGTAGTCGCCTTAGTATAGTCGTAGTTTTGGTAGTCGTAGTAGTCGTAGTAGTAGTAATAGTAGCGAGTAGTCAGTAGTAGTGGTAGTTTAGTAGTGTAGTAGTAGTCAGCAGTAGCAGAAGTTTGGCCCAGATGTAGTGTAGTAGTCGTAGTAGTAGTCGTAGTAGTAGTAGTAAGTCGTAGTAGTCAGTCGTAGTAGTAGTAGTGTCTAGGCGTAGTAAGTTAGTAGTAGCAATGGTAGTGAGTCATAGTAGTCGTCAGTAGTAGTCGTGGTTAGTGTCGTTCAGAGTCTGTGGTAGTCGTAGTAGTCGTAGTAGTAGTAGACGCTAGTAGTAGTAGTAGTCTCAGTAGTAGTCGTGTAGTGTCTAGTTGTGGCTGGTTAGGTCGTAGTAGTCGTATGTAGCTTAGTAGACGAGTGAGTAGTAGTAGTCGTAAGTAGTAGTCGTAGTAGTAGTAGTAGTAGTAGTAGTAGAGTGTAGATGGGAGTAGGCGTAATAGTAGTCGTCAGGAGTAGTCGTAGTAGTAGTCGTAGTTGGTTGGTTAGTCGTATTAGTCGTGCAGTAGTGGTAGTTCGTAGTAGCTAGTAGTAGCAGTAAAATGCAGAAGTAGTTGGAGATGTAGTAGTATAGTAGTAGTAGTGTAAGTAGTAGTAGTACGTCGAGGTAGTCAGTAGTCGTAGAGTCAAGTAGTAGAAGTCCTAGTAGTAGTGTTGTATAGTAGTGAGTTGCGAGTAAATATAGTGTTGCATATCAGTTTGAGTAACTCTTTCACCGAGTGTTAAAGCCCTAATTTAGTTTTAGTAGTCCGGTAAGTAGTAGTAGTCGTAGTAGTAGTAGACGTATAGTAGTAGTGTAGTAGTCGTCGTAGCTCGTAATAGATCAGCGTGTAGTATAGCTAGTGGTAGTGTAGTGTTAGTGGCAGATCGTAGCTAGGTAGTAGTAGTAGTCGTAGTAGTAGTACGAGGTAGTGTGGAGTCTAGTAGTAGTGCGTAGTAGTGTGGTAGTCAGTCAGTAGTAGTTAGACGTGTGTAGTAGTAGTAGTAGTAGTAGTCGTGAGTAGTCCGTAGTAAGTAGTCTGTCAGTAGTAGTAGTTACGCTAGTTCAGCTCAGTAGATCGTAGAGTAGCTCTCCAGCTGCTAGTGAAGTCAGTACGTAGTAGTATTAGCTAGTCAGTGACCCAGTAGTAGCTAGTACCGTTCCGTTCATTAGTAGTACTCGTTGTCAGTAGTAGATAGTTAGTAGTTGACGCGAAGTAGGAACCGAGGCGTGTGAGCGCGGGGCACGCAAGGCGCTAATATGGCATGAGCTGGGCCCCAGCTAGCATGACATTACACTTTACGCAAATTTAGATTTCTACTCTAACCATTACTGCAAATAATTGCAAAACAAGTATTTTATTTCATCGCACAGCTTTTATAGAAAACTTTTCGTTTTCACCGTTGTTAGATACCGTTTTAGGACAGGATGCAAACTGCGATACGAAATTTCCTCTCAACCAAGAACATTCTCTTATGGGCTTTCTGTTTCAACGTCTTTCAAGACGCTAGAATTTGTGGAAGGGCCGTTAAAACCTGGTTGAATTTTGCTATTTCTGACGTCTATTATCTGACAGTGTCCTTGATTAGCTAAATGACACCAATTAAACCCCTAGCACACAACGTCTTGGCAGTTATGCATGTCGACTAGCTCACTATTGCAAGATACAAAATGGCATATTAAGTTCATTCTCAGCCGATAGGAAATCTCTGCCAACCACCAGTACCTTCAGTAGTCTATGGTGGGAAAGCTGAGGCTGGTTTCTATATGATTTTTACTTTTAACTTGCAATTTTTCAGGGCTCATTTTTAACACGTATCCGCAGACATGCTCAGCCGAGGGAAGTCATTGTAGCTCAGACTTTTTTTTTTAAACTGGAAACATGTGTTATACATGCCTTCTAATCGCTATTTGTCACTATTTGCCTGTTTGTGTTAACCACCAGGACGTCTCATATTACATTGCCATTTTCCTCCGAATACTTCATAGCGTCAAAATGAAATTCATCAGTGTTAAACCAGACAAAAAGTCCACATCGCAATGTGATGGATCTCGAACCCGCTGTTCTTGATACTCAATGAGTCATTCTTCTCTAGCTCTCTATATTTTTGCTCTCAACAACAACTGGCCGACTTGAATATGATACTGATTGGGGGCTGGTTATAGTTCTTTCACAGTGAAAGGGCTTTGATCTGGGTCGGGGGGGGGGAGGAGGGGTTGCCCGTGAAAATATTTGGGCAAACATAATCATTTTTGCCTCCCTTGACAATAAAGACCAAACGTTGAAAATATCGTGAAACTGTAATGCAGAATACGTGTTTAAATTCAATACAACGGCACTACAAAATCCGATTAATTTAACGTGATTATCATTGACGCACACAATTTCAAATTTTTTTTGTATTGCATTTGGTGCGCGCAACATCGGCGCGAACACGTTACATTCTTTAGTACTTTTGGCCTAGCCCCCCTGTTATCGAAAAATGGATCGCGCCCTGCTCATAATCATTGCTGTATACGGTTGAGGCATTTTTAAGAGATATCGCTTCACACCCATGGTGGCTGAAGTAGAAAAAAAGAAAGAAAGAGGGGAAGGAAGACGAGAAGAAGAAGAAGAGGAGAAGCGAAGAGAGAAAGAAGAGAAGAGAGAAGAAGAAGAGAAGAAGAAGTAGAGAAGAAGAAAAAAAGGGAGATGTGAGAAGAAGAAAAAGGTCGTTTCTTTGCATAGTCGCAAGGGCTTTAGTAACTACCCGTTGAGAACCAAAAGGGCACTATGGCCTGTACAAGTCTATGCGACATAGCCTCTAGTTGCTCGTTTTGTTGAGTACTTAAGCCCTCTCTTTTCCTCAACGCCCAGCGAAAGTACGATTAGAGAAAATGCAGAGATTGGAGATGATGGTAAGAACAAAACATTCATAACAGTGAAATAAAGATCTTCTATTACTCGTTCGTGTTGCCGCTACATTAAAACGTACAATTCTTAGTCTGTGTGTAGTATGAGGCACCAATGTCATTAGATTGCTATTGTCTGTATCGGCTTGTGTGTTTAGTTATCACCTGGGTCCCTTTCTATATGTATGCTCTAATCAGAAGCGCAAAGTGTGCCACACTTTCGCGAAACGAGTTTATGACGTTGTTAAGTTTAATACTTTCACCTTAGCGCCCGTGCGACTGAAATGATGACTACTACGTTTTTCGCTGTAGATTAACGCGGTGTAAAACATCGAGATCTGGTGCCAAAAGGATTTAAGTGAGCAGGTGCGGACATTTCATTTCTTGAATTTACGTGTGCTGTAGTTGGTCGAATAATGAGGGAATACTTCACCGATCACCCGTGACAGATGGCTTATGAATTTTAAATTATCTCGTGATAATATACAGTCAGGCGCGATACAAGGGAGATATGTCGTTTAATGAGAGTTTCTGTTCAGCGGCATGCTGAGCAAGCCATCTTTTATCTTATTATAGCATCCTGTCAGGGGGGAGTTTTTGAGATTCATTTGGGTAAGGGTGTAGCTATTCTTGGTGTAACGGTGTTAGCCATTTCCATTTCGATGTTGGAAAAAGTAGCTAACTTCGTTTGGATCGTTAAGGTTACTATGTTTTATTTTGGGTGTTAGGGGGTAAGTTAGTTTCACTTTGTCTGATCGTAAAGGTTATAGATACTTTCATTTGGTGTTAAATAGTAGCTTTCTTTGGTGTAAAGATACACGTTGCTTTCATTTGGTGTTAAGGATAGTAGTTTTCATTTGGTGTTAGTTTAGCTTAATCAATGATGTTAAAGGTAGTAAGCTTCATTGCATCGTTAAGGTAGGGCTTACCGCTCTCGGTGTAACGGTAGCTAAGCTGTTTCATGTGGTTGTTAAGGGACATAGCTTTCATTTGGTGTAGGAAACGGCTTATAGTGAGCTTTTCATTTGGTGTTAAGTAGTGATTTCATTTGCTGTTAAGGTAGTAGATTTCATTTGTGTTATGAAAGATAATAGTAGCATTTCATTTGGGTGTTAAAGGTAACTAGCTTTCATTTGGTTGTTAAGGTGGTAGCTTTCTTTGGTGTTAAGGTAGTAGTTTCATTGATGTTGAAAGTAGGTTTTCATTGAGGTAACTGTTAAAGCAAGGTATGTAATTCCATTTTCGTCGTCTAAAGGTATAGTAGCTTCCGATTTGAGATGTTAAGAATGTAGCTTTATTTGGTGTTAAAGGTAGTAGCTTTTCATTTGGTTGTTTTTTTAAGGTGGTAGCATTTGGTTGGTGTGAAAGGTACGGAGCTTTACATTTGGCTGTTAAACGTACTAATTTTTACATTTCGGTGTTAAACGGTCAGTAGCTTCAATGCCGGTTTTTGTTTAAACCGCGTCCAGTAGCTCAGTCATTTGATGTTACAGGCTACGCGACGCTCTTCAGTTGGTTTGAAAGATATAGCTTTCTTTGGCTGTTAGGGTACGATAGCTTTATGTGTTGGGGTCTGTTAGGGTAAAGTAGCTTTCAATTTGGATCCGTTAAAAGTACTAGCTTTTCTTTGAGTTGTTAAGCGGTAGTAGCTGTTCCTTTGCTGTTAAAGGTAGTAGATTTCATTCGCTGTTATGAAGATGGTATAGTAGCATTTCATTTGGTGTTAAAGTGAGCTTTTCATTTGATGTTGCAAGTAGTAGCTTTTCGTTGTGGTGCTTTAAAGGTAGGAGCGTTTCATTTGGTGTTAAAGTACGTCAGCTTTCATTTTGGTGTTAGGGGTTAAATGTAGCCTTTCATTTGGTGTCAAAGGTCTATAGTGCTATTCTTGGTGTTAAAAGTAGTAGCTTTCATTTGCGTGTTAAGATTACACTTGCTTTCATTTGGTGTTTATAAGGGTAGTAGGTTTTCCTTTGGTGGTTAAAGGTAGTAAGCTTTCAATGTTGTTAAAGGTGTAGCTTTCATTTGGATGTTAAAGTAGCTAGGAGCCTGTCAGTGGGGTTGTTAAGGTACTAGCTTTCATCTTGGTGTTAAAGGGTTAAGAGCTTTCATTTTAGGTTGTTAAGGGATATAGTGCTTTCCTTTGCGTGTTAGCCGCGTGAGGTAGCCTTTCATTTGCTGTTAAAGGTAGTAGATTTCTATTTGCTGTTTTGGACGGATATTAGATAGATTTTTATTGGGTGTTTAAAAGGTTACTAGCTTCATTTGGTGTTAAGGGTATGTTAGCTTTCGTTCTACGGTGTTAAAGTGTAGCTTTCTTTGGGTCTTAAGGTTATAGTAGCCTTTCATTTGATGTTAAGATAGTAGCTTTTATTTGGCTGTTAAAAGTATAGATTTTCATTGGTGGTGCTTAAGGTACAGTACCTTTCATTCTAGATGTTAAAGTGTTTCTTTTGGTGTTAAAGGTAGCAGCTTTCATTTTGGTGTTAAAGGTAGGTAGTTTTCATTGTGGTGTAAAAGGTAAAGTAGCTTTCTTGATGTTAAAGGAGGAGCCTTTCAGGTATGAGCCCTGTTAAAGCGTATAGCTTTATTTGGTGTTAAGGATGTTAGGCGTAAGTAGTGCTTTCATTTGGTGTTAGGGTGTATTTTCGTAGCTTTCATTTTGTGTTAAGGTGTAGCTATTCATTTCTGTTAAGGTTGAGTAGGATTTCATTTTGCTGTATGAGCGTATAGTAGCATTTTCATCGTTGGTGCTTAAAAGTATAGCTTTACATTTTTGGTGTTAGGGGTGTGTAGCTTTCGTTTTGGTCGTTAAGGTAGTAGCATTTCATTTGGCGTAAAGTAGTTTTTCATTGGTTTTAGGTAGTAGATTTCATTTGGTCTTAAAGGGTATAGTAGCTTTCATTTGATGTAGTAATAGATTTTATTTGGTGTTAAGGTATTAGATTTCTCATTTGGTGTTAAAGGTACAGTACCTTTCATTTGATGTTAAATATAGTTTTCCTCTTGGTGTTAACAGGTAGCATGCTTTCATTTGGGTGTTAAACGGCTGGTAGTTTTCCACTTTGGGTTGCCGGTCCCTGTAAAACGGTAGTACTTTCATTTGGATGTTGAAGTAGGTAGTTTTCCTTTGGTTTTAATTGGGGTTAGTAACTTTCAGTTGATGTTAAAGGTTAGCTAGCTTTCTTTGGTAGTTAGAGGTAGTAGTTTCTTTGCGAAACACTCCCAAGCCTTAGTAAGTGGAAATTCTGTAGGAACTGTGTTTTCTTGATAGCAGCAAGATTCAGTTGAAACCTTTGTAGCGTCTCACGCTACTCAGTAATGAATAACAACAAACGTTACATGATTTTCCTTTTACTTTCAATCTGGCAGCATACCAGAGCCATTTGCTAATATTTAGTTCAAACATTTGGGCATGCCCGACTTGCTTTAGAAATTCCAGGTAATTGTTTTCAGGATTATTAATTGTCGATTTCAAGCGTTGACTTGCCATTGTCTTATTTTCATTTGATAATCCCCAACGATGTTCTGTGGGTAATGTTCTACAAGCCCTTAAAGTTTGTGTTATAGTTGCGTCATGAAGCGCATGAGGCAAGCACAGCGAAACAGCTAGTAAAATAAAATGAATAATTTTAAAGAGTCGAGATAGGCGCCAGCACAGTACAGCATAAGTTAAAGAATAAATGACATTGGTGAGTTTGTGGAATAATGGTAATGGTGACAAGACGCCGCCTACCATAAGGCGAGGTACTGTGTGATACTCGCCGCTTATGCAAGGCCCTACTAAATTAGTTTAAAATTGTGTGTTTGATTTTAGTCTATGATGGACGTTTTCCCCTCAACGACACACTTGCAGAAACAGGAAGCTTATCAATTCAAACAGTGCATACATTTACCACGGTGCGGCTACAACATTGCGTGGCGTGCATTGGTTCAACGCATGAGTCAGCTCCTGCGGATGCAATTGAAGTGCAATCTGTTGTTGGCAAGATCTCAAATATTTCTTAGCTTATGCCTGTCTAGTTGCCTGGCGCCTTCTCCCCTTTTAAGTTCACTCGACAAATCAATAAAGTTTGTTTGGAGTATAATGTATTTTTGGGAGATCGCCTGTGTGTTCTGATTACATAAAACAGTATAAACATTGTTATCAGAGGTTATGTAATCTTGAATAATAATAGCATAAACATAGAAATTGTTTGTGACAGAAACATGAATTATCACAATTAGTGGAAAAAACAGTTAAAATAAAATTTATAAATCTAACAGAAAGACTGGAATTTTAGTAAAAGACGAAGCCAACGAAAAGGTATAGGAGAAGAAGAAGAAGAAGAAGAAGAAGAAGAAGAAGAAGAAGAAGAAGAAGAAAGAGGAGGAGAGGAGGAGGAGAGGAAGAAGATGTGGAAGAGAAGAAAACAAAAAAGAAGTTTAAAAAGGGAAGAAAAAGAAGACTGAGCAAAATTCAGAGTCTCTCGAAACCTCAGGTAGATTCGAATCCATCCAAGAATCGTAGCTTTAAAAAAAAAGAGAAATCGTCTGATATTGCTAGTCACTCAATTTATATTTCGTTGTGGCCATTCGTACATAACGAATGTGTACATGCAGGATGGAGGAGGTACTCAACAGAATGTGGTGCCAACATCAGCGTAGACGATTTTGACATTTCTCGAAAATGTTTCCGTGGATAAAGGTCGTTCATCCTCACCTACATTTGTTCCATTGCGCGTTGTCCTGTTACGAGGATTTAATTCCTACTTCTGTTACAACTAATGGCGAACGTGATACTGTCTGTACGGCGAGCAAGTTGGCCCGTGCGCGGGAAAAACAGCGATACCATACACCTATACCTTATCAAGCATAAGCAACACGTGTACGCCGGTTGTTTATTTCACGAACTGCATGAGAATAACACTTCTCTAACTTGGTGATTGCGTAGACCCATTTTCTAACATTTGGTTCGAATGATTTTTTTTTTTTAACAGAGAACCAGATGAACGATATGGATTTTCGTTGATACGCGTGTTGTGTAGTATTTTGAGGGTTTTTGGAAAGGAAGCACGAATTATTTGATTGCATTTCTATGAAATCATTAATAATTTTCAAACTCAAGTGTGCAGACGATAGCTGAGCCTGGGGAAAGTGGAATAAAGTTTCAAGTGCAAGGATTTTGGGTAAATAGGGTTTCTTTATTTTCCCTTTCT
>JZLH01S0034818.1:14594-37429 GCA_001188425.1 Eucidaris tribuloides
AACAGTGTTCTTGAATCTCCAGCAATAAAACCAGATGGGAAAAGTTGATGTTATTAATGACTGTCAATTTAATAGTTCCATTTATCATGCCATATTCCATCTTGTTGAAGTTTTGGCCCCCAGATGTTTTTTTTTGTTGGTCATGCTGGTATTGGTGAGGGGTATTTTGCAGGCTGTGTCATCATTCAAATCAACATTTTTCCAGAAAATTCTTTTGTTTAATAATTACCTATAATACATCATACTTGACCATATCAGTAGCAATCTGCATACATTGTAGGCCTACATGAAAACAATATACGACTGTCCACTTCATATTGAAAGAAAAGATTAAAATATAAGATTTCAGGTTATTTCTTTAAAGAAAAAATGTTTAAAGATTGTGTCAGGGATGTGCAAGTCCATTACTTCCCTTCATTATCAATACCAAGCGGTAGTTTAGTACTAACAAATGGTGTGTTGAAAGTCTGAGATCCATACGTCATGAATTTGTTGTTTTATGAGAAAAACTAATAACGACATGTTACCAGAATGTTGTTCTTTCCGTGAGTTTCAATTTTGCTCAAACTGCGAATCGCGGTTACTGTGTACCATCGCAAGACTAGCGGAGCGCACAGTGATTGGTTAAAACGGCTAACCCCCGCGCGACCATTGGCTAACGGCTGATCGGACAATTTTGGAACGGCACGTGCACGTTTGACGTCGCGGATTTTTTTGAAATTGTTCCTGAGTAATTTGAAAAGGATGAAGTTTAACCATCCAGATTTTCACCAAAACTCATTATTTTACCCCAAGTCTCTATTAGAGGTGTTTATTTATATTAATCTTCACATTGGATATGATTTCAGCTGATTTCATTCATATAGATGTTTTTGACGTGCAAATCAATGACACAATCTTGAAAGGGGTATTTCATCGTCTGAAAGGAAACGACAAGCAAAAATAAAGTTATTAGGTCGGACGGAACCTGTTTCATGGTCCGAAAAGAAGCAACAGGCCAAAAAATAAAAATAAAAGGGGTCATCAGGTCAGTCAACAACTATTTCTTCTATTCTAAAGGTATGTTGTTTTTTTTTGTTTGTTTGTTTTTTTTACAGGAGTGTGTTTTGCCAAGGGGGTGTTAAAGGTAAATGACATGATTAGGGGGTAGTCCTCAACTAAGACTGAAACTACTCTAGAATCAAGTAAACTATGCAAGGATTCTCCTGTAAAAATCTTGTAGTCAAACGTTGACTCATTCTAAAATAAACAACGTCAATATCACTCTTAGCACGGAAACCTGCCGTGTGGCTCTCTATGGGGCTTATTTTTATCGTCCCCGGATAAAATTAAGATACTCCTATGTTTATGCTTGGTTCTCCTTAAGTATAAAAATTACAGAAAAATCCACCCAAGTGGGAGATCCACTTCTGTTAGTGTATAGTTGGTATATATTTCAACTCATTTGGTTCTTGAGGCATTTTCAAGTGTTCCCAATCATGTCACTAACCTTTAAACACGCCCCTTAACAATACCCCCTTTTTCCCGGGCAATGGGTATTGTTTTAACACCCAATGCACCCCCTCATTAGGCCTATGAATCTACAACACGTAATTTGTATCGAAAGTGATAACTCAACAACCCCCCCCCCCCCCGACCATGCCCACATAAAATAAAAATCGAAGTAGCTTTTTGTTTACAAAAGTGTGTGGAAAAGGCGCCCATAGACACGTCCCGCGACAGATTTCTTACTTATATTCAATATCATTGACTCGTTGACCCAAGCGTTACTCTGGCATTACTTAATGTGTAATTTCATTCGGGACACCATATCCCCATAGACTTCGAGACATTTCTAAATGGTTTGTAAGACAGATTTCGTATAGGCTTAATTTATCATTACCGAATAATGGTCATTATCAAAGGGTGTAAATGGAAATGATTGTGACAGATAAATACATGTAACCTTACACCGATAAAGTAACATTCACATTTGAATATTAAAGCCACAGGCTAACACTGTATGACCACAGTTAAAAAGAAAAAAATAAGAGCTTTAATCCTCCATGCTCTAAGTGTCTTTGGCTGGGTCTAAAATGAAGCCCTGAAAAAGGGTATTTCAAAATAATTACTTAGTTTAAAAAAAGCAAGAATCTACGAATATTCAGGTTGACCGGATTCACCATCCCCATTAGTTTAAAAAAAAAACGTAAGAATCTATGAGTAGTAAAAAAAAATCATGGGTGACGTTCATTCGTGCATATCTTGCCAGTGGCAGCATAACTGTTCGAACTTTTGTATTCTCGTGTGTTTACTTGGCAATTGAAGCACATGCTTTACAGCTCAGATATCAAGGCTTGGCTTTTTTTTTATTGAAACTCCACAATGTTAGCCTGTGTTTTTAAGAAGTATATAGGGCAAAACTATTATTTTAGTCTGGTTCATATAGTGAAATACATGTACGTTTTGCTACTATGGGGAGCATTGATTGCAATCCTTGTACATGCTTAAAAATACTACTATTACTTTTTGTATTTGTGCACTTTCGACAATTTGATTGTTCAATTTATTGGGAATGATTTATTTCATCAATAGCTGTTTTCATATCTATTTTCCCTAGATCAATAATTATTTGTGAAAAGCAAATATGTAACCAGACGATCTATTCTTATAGTTCCGGGAAATATGTTTACATTTTTGAATAATGTTCAACTCAGAGTGCCTGTCGACTAATGTAAGACTATAATGTTATGTAATAATATATGGATAATAAACCGAATAACTTGCATATAAATACATTTAATTTATATGTCAAAGAGGAGATATAGATTAGAAAAACGCACTTATCGTTCTTCATGACATTATTAGAAACGTTCTTATCCCTTTGATCTTATTTCAGGTATTATTTTTATGGCGTAATAGTAGAAGAGTTTCACTTCCAGGACAAGTGAGCCCTCGATGGTCTTCGATTGCTCTCTAAGAGTACGTTCTTAATGCGAAACAAACATTTCCCTCAATTTAGGCAATCGGTTTTGGGCAATAACCCAAATAACCCTTCGGCAAAGAATCTCTCAGACACAAATACGATCCCTTTTTATTTTATGATGACCATGTCTATTAGAGTATTATCAAGCACGCACAATGCGTCATTGGGAGCCATCTTAGATTGATTTAGCCCGAAACTTCGGAGTAATATTGCGCTATTTTTTTTTTTCTTCCGATGTCTATGTTGGTCCATAAAGTGAAAGTACGTGCGGTATAAGATGGAGGCATCGTCCTTGTGAGTGGCGTTCAAGATTTCCGGAAAAAATGGGATAAATGAAGAAAAATACCAAAAGGAAAATTACAGAACCAAAAATCAAAAGAATCTGCGACTAAAGTGGTTGAGATGAAGTAAACATTGTTCTTAAAATGAAAATAAACATTAATACTAATTTTTCATTCACCAATTGTGATGAGGAAACTAAGCAATATATTTTTAGCAAACATCATAAAAGAAGAAAAGAAGAAGAAGAAGATAGAAGAGAAAGAAGAAGAAGAAAGAAGAAGAAGAGGATGATGATGATGATGATGATGATAAGGATGATGATGGTGAACAACAACAACGAGAAGCTTAGAAACAACAAGACCTAGAATAATGATCAGAATAAGAACAGAAATAATAATAATAATAATACTCTACTACTACTACTACTACTACCACTAATAATAATAACAATAATAAAATAACAACAATAATAATAATAATAATAATAATAGTAATAATAATAATAATAATAATAATAATAATAATAATAATAACAATGATAATAATAATAAAAAGAAGAAGAAGAAGAGGAATAATAATAATAATAATAATGATAATAAATCATGCTGTAATCTGATTCATACATGCAGAGAGACGTATCTATAAATCAAATGTCTTTAACAAAATGTATCATTATTATTATCAGGCACGCACAATACGTCATTCGGAACCATCTTAGATTGATTTAGCCCGGAACTTCGGAGTAATATTGCGCTATTTTTTTTTCCGATTTCTATCTTGGTCCATAAAGTGAAAGTACGTGCGGTTTTAAAGATGGAGGCACCGTCCCAGTGAGTGGCGTTCAAGATTTCCGGAGAAAATGGGATAAATGAAGAAAAATATCAAAACGCAAATTACAGAACAAAAATAAAAAGAATCTGTGACTCAAGTGGGTAAGATGGAGTAAACATTGTCCTTAAGAATTAAACAAACGTTTATATTATTTTTTTATTCACCAATTTTTGGTGAGGATAGTAGCAATAATTCTTAGCAACATCAAAAGGAGGAGGAGGAGAAGAAGAAGAAGAAGAAGAACAGGAAGACGAAGAAGAAAAAGAAAGGAAACGAAAAACATAATATAAAAACATTACTGTTACTGTTAATAATAATAATAATAATAATAATAATGATAATAATAATAATAATAATAATAATAATAATAATAATAATAATAATAATAATAATGATAATGATAATGATAATGCTGTAGTCTGATTCACACAGAGAAACGTACATAATTAAATGTCTTTGACAAAATGTATAGAAAACTGGAATATTATCGCGCCATCTTTGATTGATTTACCCCGAAACTTCCGGAGTAATATTGCGCTATTTTTTTTCTTCCGATTTCTATCTTGGTCCATAAAGTGAAAGTACGTGCGGTAAGCCACAGGCACCGTCCCTGTGAGTGGTGTTCAAGATTTCCGGAGAAAATGGGATAAATGAAGAAAAATACGCAAAACGCAAATTACAGAACAAAAATAAAAAGAGTCTGCGACTTAAGTGGGTAAGATGGAGTAAACATTGTCCTTAAGAATTAAAACAAACATTTTTGTTTTTGTTTTTAATTCTCCCAGTTTTGGTGAAGTACAATACTAGCGATAATATTAAACAAATATCTAAAAAAAAATGATAATTTCATCACAGTCTGATACACATAGAGACAAGCACGTAACTCTTAAAGTGCCGGGGGTGCAAAAAGGCACCGCACAATGCACACAATGCCCATACAGCTGTCATTTCTGTGGTATTTCATGAGTTAATTACATACATGTCTTAAAGAAAACAGAGTACAGGCAATTAGAAAATTACCACATGAACAAAAGGAAAACAGTTAACGTAATACAGTCGTGTACTTTGTGTCCCAGACAAAATGGTCCAATCGGGAGAAAGTTATTTAAGGTAATTTTTTTCGGAAGAGGTATGTGTATTTGGTATCATATTAAAGCAGAATAAATTTTCTTTCTGATAAAGTCAATCCCATCTAATTTACTTTTATAAATCAAAATTTATGACTAGTTTTGTGCAGTCAGGTAAAATCGCGTTTGTCTCACTTTTGGTGTTGATGGTGAAAATCAACAATGACACTTTAAAACAGAATGTGTTAATTACAATGAATATCAAAACTAATTAACAACTTAAATTATGAAAACAATAATGAAAGAACCCATAGAAATCCTTGATAAATTATGCTACACTTTGTGGTTAAAAGCCATATACTCTAGCTCCTTAGGAGTAAAGTAAGGCCGCTGCTGTGCGGCCATCCCGTTATGAACATTCACACTGTTTTCATGTTGCACCGCACATGTACATCTCCTTTGTTAATGTAAGGTTTACTCTTTCTTATGGAAATAATAGAACAAAAACAACCTCAAAGTGCTTGAAATATGTTTGTAATGTTCACTGAACAATTTCACGTTAATTTTCACGCCATTTAATGGTTTCTTTGTCAAAAGATAGCGTAAACAACGTGCAAGATCTACTTACATAGTAAAAGTGCATAGTGGGACAAAAGCGATTTTCTGTCATTGTGGAAAATTCAATATATCTCAGTATTGACGCAATCAAATGAAATGAAATAAATTGCACTAAAATGTATGGTCTTTTAGCTTTATGACAATACCCAACTTGACTCGGTTATATGTGATTTTCTTATATTTAAAAAATAATTTCCGATTGGACCATTTTTTGTGGCACACACTTTATATAAGTGTCATACATGTCATAGGAAGCAAAATGATATTATCATAGAGAAAGGAATACAGATGTCGATGTGTACACTTTTTGCCAGGGTACATGATCATAACAGAAATACAAGCACTTTAAAAGTTACCTAGAATTAACAAACAAACAAAAGCAGTAAACATGGTAAGGAAAACCTACTGCCAACGGAATCGCCATTATAATTCAGAAATTATGCATAGAATAATTCAAAAAGTTTTACAATCGAATGCCATTAAAGACATGGCGTCTCTTTGCGCGCCTACACCTACCACTTGTAAGACGCACCCCTCGACCCCCGGGAATGGTGCGTCACTTGTCAAACGTGAGTCGATTTCATAAATACCATGACCACCTGTGTTGCTCGACTATGAGCGGACCATTCTTACAATGACTGTGCCTAGGCCTATTTAAACGTATACAAACTGACGCACCTCATTCATCATGCTGTGACGGACCAAATGCTTCCATGACGGTACCCTGCGTCATTATTTGTTGGTAAATGACCCACCCATGACGCACCATTCCCGGGGGGTCGAGGGGTGCGTCTTACAATTGATAAGTGTATAATAATCAATATTGTGCAAATATACTTGAATGTAGAAGAAAATACAATCTAAGAACCCTGAACAAATTATAGGAGCTAGAAAATCAGTTTTAGTGGAAGTAAAGGGACCGTTAGACTTTGATTTGAAAGATTCCTAACATAAACTGTATATTCTTCAAATTATAGGTAATTTCTGATATCTAGATTTTACAGGCATGTCCTTTGTAAATAGCCGGGCATAGGTAACGATTTCATGCACTGTAGGAGAAGTGCAAATGAAATTCCATGCCCATAAACTTAAAGTGCACCATAAATGTACAGTTTTACTGATACAAATGTAAAATGGCATTGGGGTGTATCTCGTGTTAAACTTATGGATCTTCTGTTGTCTAGGTTCTAAGGTCTCTTATATTGGGATTTTTTTTTTCTACACAAACGCATGCTTGCATTCCTAAAAAAAAAAGCGAATAGACACACAAATTACTGTCTATCATCACCATCACCACAACCACCACCATCATCCTCATAATCCTCATCATTATCATTGTTTTTGCCATCATACGTATCATCATTATCACCATAATAATCATCATTAGCAGCAGCAGCGTCATCATGAACATCATCATCGTCGTCGAATCAATATTATTAATATCATCATTATTTTATTCATAATAACCCTCCTCCTCCTCCTCCTCATCATCATCATCAACATCATTGCCATCGTAATCGTCATCGTCATCATCATTATAACACAGAACCACTAACATTAACATTAGCCTATTAATACAATCATCGCCATCCTCCTCCTCCTCCTCCTCATCGCCATCATCATCATCATCATCGTCATAAACATCATCATTATTATCATCACCATCATTATCACCATCATTATCATCATCACCATTATTACTTTCATCATCACTATCATCATCAACATCATCATCATCATCATCATCATCCTCATCATCATCATCATCATCATCATCATCATCATCATCATCATCATCATGATTATCTATAATCATCACACCATCTTCATCATATTCCATTAGCACAATCCTCATCATAATCCATCACTGACTCTAGAAATAAAATAAAAAATACAGATGACAAAATAAATTTTAAGTACATATGACACCGATGCACGTACTGGGTTAATCAATACAGACAGATAAATAGAGTGATTGATACACCGCGAGGAAAAAGAAGGACAGATCGAAGTTAGATAAATAGAGTTGTGATAGTATAGACTCGAGACAGATGTCTGGAATGGAGATGGAAAGAGTAAACAAGTGTATGTACACACGGCTAGATAGATGGACAAATGGCCGATACGTGACCGTGTGTTATGTCGGCCGCGTCTAATCAGATGTGTGCTAAATAGATATTAAGAAGTCAGTGGGGTGCTAACCCAGTTACGCGTAACGGTTCCATTCACGTGGAGAGCTAAGTGTTGCGGTGACAATCGATGTACATTACCGAGTCAGGCCATCCTCGTTTGTAATGCAAATCAGTGCTCGTTTGAATTTATCTACAACTCGGTCATCGAGTTGACACACCTCGTTGAATTTCTGTGAAAACTGGACGAGGAGTGTCACTTATTTTATGTATTTATTTCTTATTCATTTTGTCTTCTTTATCTCATACCGCAGAGCTGGCTAGTGTTCGGTTATGTAAAACTGCTTTCCAAAGGCGCCTGCAGTTTCTACATAAAAATACATTATAACACAACAACTTCAAAATTACGTTTAAGTAATGTTCTTTCTGTATTTTTTGCCTTTCTTTCTTTTTTATTCTTTCTGTCTTTCTTTATTTATGTAGACATAATTACATTACATGAATGCATGTACATGTAACAAGTTTTTGTTTTTAGATTTATGTGATGTATTTGTATACTACGGAGCTGCCGAAGAACAGTCTGTAGCTGAAACAGATAACAAAAATGGTAGTAAGGTAAATTAAATGTTCAAACGTTTTTGCGTTTTCCCTACCAAGAGAAAAAAGTGAGTAAGTTAATTAAATAAATAAATAGGTAAATGCATAAACATAATGATTAATTTAATTGATTACAGATGGATGCATGAATAACTATACTGGAAATTCACAAACCCAGGACAATCCTCCATGTAATTCAAAAGTTGTATTGACTAAAGGCGGACTTGTAATACGCGTAACCGCACCCACAGCCCCGTACCTGTACCCGTACCCCGGTGGTGCCACTCATATCGACCATGTGTACGCATGATCGTGTATTTTGGGTGTATTTTGAAAGTATGTTCGCGAACATAAATGTACGTGATTTTAAAAAAAGGGTCCTTTTTGTCGACGATGTACGCAATATTTTTTTAAAAGGGTATATTTTTTTGTGAACACGAAAATGTGAAATCCTAGAAATCTTACCAATTTCTTGCTTAATTTAAAGATAACTTTGATATTTTGAAATTGGGACAATGCAATGTATTTTCTGTTATTTGAATTCAATGTACTTTTCTGTTATTTGTTTTCCTCACATATTACGAATTGTATTAAAACAATTAAGGACAACAGAGTTCTCCTTTGAGATGAAAATGTGTTTTTGTGTGTGTTCAAAAAAGGGGTGATTTTGGAAAAGTGTACTTGAAATGCAAAAAAAGTGATGTTTTTATAGGTTAATTTGTACCCGTTTTCATGTGCAAAAGGGATCAAAATTGCTGAGAATGTACTTTAAACCACGCGAAAAATGGTGTACTTTTTGACTTGGGGAACGATCATGCGTTACGCCTTTGAATAGGAAGTGACACTACCGGGACCCGTACCCATTTTGGTTCCATGTCCACATCTGTGCTTGTACCCACAGGTCCGTCAACGTACCCATACCCGTACCCATGGTACCTTACTCGTACCCGTACCGATGACTCGAACCTACAGTACAATGTGTCTCAAAAAAAAGTGCAAGTGAAAACCGCCCTCTTTGGAAATTAGAAAATACTCTTGTGATACGACGCTTACATCAACGTCAAGAGCGTAATCTTAGTTTTCAAGTACTGTTAGTTTTGTTTAATTTGCTAGTCTTAATTTTGAGATATGTTAATTTAAATACGAAAGGGTAAAATCACAATGTGCCACTTTTACTGCAGTCCTTGTAAAAGTGACACATTATTGTGTGACACAATTGAGTCATGCCGCAGAACGTCTCAAAAAATTGTTCAAGTGAAAAACGCCCTCTTTGACAGTTAGAAAATACTGTTGTGGCACATATTCACGTCAACGTCCTGACATCAAGGGCAAAGTCTTAGCTTTCAAATACTGTTCGTTCTGTTCAATTTGCTTGTTTTGATCTCGAGATATCTTGTAAACAACAAAATGGTGGAATCACAATTGTGTCACTTTTACGGGAAGAGGGCTTGATGCTATCATTGACTGTAGTAAAAGTGGCACACTTGTGATTTTACCTTTTCGTTGTTAACTGCACATTATCTCAAGATTAAAACAAGCAAACTGAACAGAACAAACGGCATTTGAAAGCTAAGGCCTATGCCCTTAATGGTGATGTAAGCATGAAATCACAAAAAAAAAATTCTCATTACCAAAGAGGGCGCTTTTGACTGGCACAAATATTTTTGAGACACATTGTACAAGTCTGACTAAAAGGTGAAAGAAACTTGCAGGGGGTATTGGTGTGGATTTTAATGTCTCCCCAAGGGATCTGCAACTCGAGACTGCACTCAAAGTCACTCGACATAAATTAAGACACTGTCTAATAATTCCGAATTGCTAACTCGGCGATTGTTTTCCACAGACAAGCGCGGGACGGTAACTCAATATTTCTTGTGAGGCCTGTTAGTAAATTATCACCAAGGTCGTCTGACTGGCCAACTCTCATAACAAGAGGTGTGGACTAATAATTTGGATAGTATCAACAAACGTGATACTTTGGGCTAATCTGAGCCCTGATGTCGCCAAGAAAAATTGCCGTTGACCCAAAGATTTATGGAATATGGAAAGACAGAAAATTACGTAGGAAAGCTTTCTTGTGCGTGCATATTAAGACAAGAAACATAACATCAAACGTAAAAACGGACTTTCATCTATGGGACCAAAAATCTACGCCTATCAGTAAATAACAGCATCTGGTCGATTATACTAATACATGCATAATAAAAAAAGTGCAATGAATGAATGAATGAATGAATGAATGAAGGAATGAATGAATGAATAGATAATTAAATAAAGAAAGAAAGAAAGAAAGAAATAGGTAAATTAATTAATTAATATGTAAAATAACTTATGATTAAATAAATGAACAAAGGTAAACAACTAAACATATAAATGGATAAATAAACAAATAAATAAGTAAATAACTGAATCAGAATATCGGTGTTATTTGCACGCAATTTATTAGACAAATGTAACATGTCACGTTTGGTTGATTATTTTTTTTTCGGATGGAGGTGCATCTAATTTATTTTGCCATTTTGATATATAGATCAAGGCCTAAAAAGCAACCGTTTTAATCCGTGATAGAAAAAAACACCAACCAACCAACCTATACCAAACGAACAACCAATGCAGTTTATGGTATGCCACCACCCTCCCAAATGTTTTACAAATATTTCAACTGACTACCGACAACCGACTTAATTTAGATCTAGTTTTTCTATTACGAATGAAAAGAAAAAAATATATACAATGTACGTCGTCACCATTATGTTCTCAGTGTAAATTCAACAAAGACATGAAAAATCACATTATGGTTCAAAGAGTTCCCAAACTCCGTGTGCATGCAGCTTGTACTTGATGTCGGTGCGTAATGAAAGAGCCATATATTCATTGTCACAGTAATGGCGTGGCCGTGAATGGAAAATTATTTTATTTGAAAAGATGGCCTTTTAGGAGCTGAAAGCATTCATAGGAAATGTACACAATGGCGAAAATGACAAGTGACTTGGAGAGTTTGAACAACTTGTTCGAGTCGCCCGAACATCTTGCCTGAAAAACATGAACTATTCCCTCACCTGATGTATGCTATGCTCTTCTGTCGCGTCGTATTACCTGTTTAAGAGAGCGTTTTGTTGATTCCATTTGTTTTGATTTTGCAGGAACAACTGGCAAATAAAATCAGATTTTATATGTCTCGTGATATAATAGGGGGAAGAGGTTGTAAAACAGTCTCGAGGATATTAAGCAGTTTGGGGATTTCAGCATATTTTCCACCATTATACTTCTCTTCTACCATTATATTTGCTAACTCGGGATATTGCGCGATGATATTCCCTCTGGGACAAACTAAACAATGAAGGTTACATGTCGGTTTTATACAAATCCCCGGACAATAATCAATGATGGAATTTACAGATACCGACTGTAATTGATGTATGTGTACGGATACTCTTGATGAAACTGACACTGATATTTCGAACAAAGAAACTGAAACGTTTTATGTAAAATTGCGTATTTTAATACTTTAATATTTTTTTTCTCCAAAATTATTCATTCAATTTGTCCTTTATACAGCTCTTTTCTCGTTAGGTTATCCATTTTGTATGTGTATATGTGTATGTGTATTATAGACAGAATATAGATAACGTGTGTGTGTGTCTGCATGTGTATGCGTATGTACATGTTTGTGTGTTTGTGTGTGTGTTCGTGTACATGTGTGTGTTTGAGTGTGTGGGCACGTGTGCGCGCGTGTGTGTGTGCGCGTGTGTGTGTGTGTGTGTGTGTTGTGTGTGTNTGTATGTCTGTGTTCTGTGTGTGTGTGTCTGTGTGTGTGTGTGTGTGTGTGTGTGTGTGTGTGTGTGTGTGTGTGTGTGTGTGTGTGTGTGTGTGTGTGTGTACGGTACGCTGTGTGTATGTGGCCCAGGGGTATGTGGGGGAGAACTAGTGTGGCATCTCAACAAATTCCACGTAGTATTTATGACAGCTTCGCCTCGCATTTCTTCTCCTGTCTCGAAATCAATAATGACACTTCCACATCTTATCCTGATAATGCCCATTTCTATAGCTCCCCTCCCCAACATTCTCCCCCCCCCACTCTGTGTCTCTTATTTGCTGTGTCTCTGTCTATTACACTGTGGATTTTGAAGGTTTTCACTGCAAAATAGTTAGTTGTTAAAGTTAGCACCAACGGTTTTGCCCAGATACCACAGTATATTGTTAATTTTAAAACTTCGGGGTATTAATGATGATTCCTTGGTGAAAGTGGTAATGTGGTGTTAAAATCCTTTCTGTGGCGTTAAAATAATACCACATTTGGTCTTGGGGGCAACAGTTTTTGTGATAAATTTAACACCGCAGTGTTTGCAGTGTATCAAATAATTACATACACTTTCTCCATAATCGATGTCGCCATATAGCCTACCTTACTCAGACGCGTTTAATTTACGCAAATGGATTCGTTTTTTTCTTAACAGAGAATTTGCTTATTTCGATTAGTACGACACAAGATAATTTTGTCTCTAACAAATGAAACTGCATTTTTTGTAAATGAAACACACACACGCACACACACACACACACACACACACACACACACACACACACACACACACACACACACACACACACACACACACACACACACACACACACACACACACACACACACACACACACACACACACACACTCACACACACACACACGCCCAAGTACACACACACACATATGTGTGCACACACACAAAAGAACATTCACAAAGTTGGATCTACTTCGCAGTAATTCGTGTTTTTTTTTTCAATTATTTTACGCTTTTAGAGTTAAATACATATGTTTATTGTGTATTCTCAGCACCCAGTGATTGATAAATTAACATAGCAATATATTTGAATGACATATATTTTCTCTTAACAACACATTGACATTTAAATGGAAATTGTTTGCAAGTGTACCTTTAACTTTATTTTGAAATATTCACGGAAGCATTTCCACGATATTCGATCCAAAGTACAATGTCCTACATTAATGTCTTAATGATTAACTGGGCAAAAATATCACAAAATCACGCTGGTATATCGTTTTTCTCTCGAGCTCTCTCAGCTGAGTTCTTAACAATCAGAAGATACGGACAACATACGTGTTAAAAATGTATACATGGGAAATGGTATACTAAAGACAGTACGCGGGTGAATTCCCTTCGCTCAAGTTCGCCTTTAATCGCGAAAGGGCGTTAAGATATGGTTACAGAAATTGAAATGGAAAACATTTCACGAGCAACTGATATTACCAGTCTCCATTACTCTGATGATAATTTTTGAAGTATAAGGAGTTCAACATCGGCATGTTTTATTTAAGCAACAACACCGATAAGTGCTCTGGCGTTAGCTAAATATTAGATACCCTATGCACCACGCGACTCGTAAGACTATCAAGTATCTCAATTTTATTATCATCCACTCAGTTCTCTACGACATTACGAGCCATATCAAGGATCTATCTATCTATCTATCTATCTATCTATCTATCTATTCAAGGACCCATTTATTTTGTCGATTTACTAAACGGTCTTTCTATCTATTTGTATATTTATCAATCTATCTATCCATTTATTCATTAATGATCTATCTATATGTCTATTTTCCATTATTCTATCTATCTATCTATCTATCTATACATACATACATATATCCATCTATCTTTCCATCCTCCATCCATCTATCAAACCATCTATCTATCAATCTGTCTATCTATTCTTCTATCTATCTTTTCATCTAGTCATCCATAAATCTATTTATCTATCTATTAATGTATCTATCTATCTATCAATCTATCTATCTATCTATCATCTATCTATCTACCTGCCTATCTACCTACCTATATACTTATCTATTAGTGCTTTCACTGAACAAAGACTTGGTATTGGCCTATAAAATAACCGTACTCTCCCCCTGATGCGGAATTCACAATCACAGAGAAACGATGTTTTGTAATTTACTTCCAAACTACGTCAAAGAAACTTCGATACAACATTACTGAAGAATGATACGATGATTATTATTCCATTCAACTATAATTTTTGTCCAATCTATCTACCTATCTGAAAATGTCAATTTCAATCGAATGTAAAAACAACATTCCCAATAATGTATTACCCACTTGACGTATAATATGTTGTCAGTAGGAAACGTTTAAAAGTAAATGCCTTCTTCTTTTTCATTTTAAGTATTTTACAGTGCTAGTCATTGCTTTTGTTGTTGTTTTTAATCTGCGTTTCAACCAATACACACTAACTCTTGTTTTATATATCATGAATTGTTTTATTTCTAACATCTTCAAAAAAAAATACAACTTTTCCCCAAAACATGATACAAATCAACAAGCTGAATTTCCTAGAAATCTATGAAAGGTAAATGACGTGACTGGGGGTAGTCCTCAACCTGGCCTGAAACTACTCTAGAGTCAAGTAAACTATGCAGGGATTTTCCTATGAAAATCTTGTAGTCAAACGTTGACTCATTCTAAAGTAACTTATGTCAATGTCCCTTGTGGTATTGTGTGGCTCCTTATGGATTTTATTTTTATCTGGCCCAGATAAAATTAAAATACTAATATGTTTATGCTTGATTCTCCTTAAGTAAACAAATTAGAGGCAAATCCTTCCAGCTGGGAGATCCATTCCAGCTAGTGTACAGTTGGTATATATTTCAACTGATTTGGTTCTTGAGGCATTTTCAAATGTTCCCAATCATGTCACTAAACTTTGACATTTCCTTTTGCTAAAATTAAACCATGAATGATGAAGCATCACAAGTTCTATTCCAAACTCTTTTTCGAAGAATGGAGTTTTTCTATTTAGAATAAACTGCTTGGACTAAAATAATATCTTAAAGTATTCTTTAATAATCAATACATATACGTCTAATCAATAAGTGACTAGGTAGTATATAACTATAACATCCTAGAATTTTCTTGTCTGTCAGGGGGTGGGGGTGGGGGTTACTGTGGGTTGAGCAGTGTGATATAATTTTGTTTGTGATATTGTTGAGGGGTTATTGTATACATGTGTGTATTCGGGCCTTTAATTGTTTTTTGTGTACGATTATGTGCTTTATATTTTTGTATTGTATTGTGCTTTTTAACGAAGCGAATAAAGAAGATATAAATAAATAAATAAATAAATAAATAAAATAAATAAATTGATAAATAAATACGGAAATAAAATAAGACTGTGAACACAATGTGGCACTATATGTGAATTTGACCCATTTTCACAGTGACAATCTGATCACTGTGTGCTCTTAGAGGTCATACTGTGACGACCCTGTGTTTTTCTAGCCACTCTGTGGATTTGACAAATTTTCACAGAGTAACACTGTGATCCCTGTGTGAACACAGTGTGACGACATTGTGTTCTTTCCGGCGGGGTTGAGTTGATCCGTGACAGTGGGCCTTTAAAAACAGACCTCAAGTCAGTCCGGGTTAAGAAAAAAAAAGAAATTTGGTAGCCTTGTCTCTTCGTCTTCTTCGAACAAATAATAGATGGGCGTCTTTGATTTCCTGTCGATAATAAATCCATTGTTAGAATAATACATATGTCAACAGGCCTCAGAGCAAAATCCGAAGCTGCGCAAACACAAATCAAGATCGTAAGCCGGATTGTCAGAAACAGACAACTATCACGGAATTAAAACAGGAAGAAGATGGCGGGGGGGGGGTCCGGGAAGGGGTGACGAGTTTAATTAAAATATGTGTAAATAACTTCGACCTCTATTCGATAACGTGGGTTGTACATTGCCGTGGACGTGTCAATGCCGTGCGTCGGGGAGCACTCTAATGACTACAACAGGATCATTTTACACGTCGAGCTTTCAGATGGCTTCCGCTTTTACGAGTCATAATCTGCTCCTGAGACATTAACTAATTTAAGAGAATTTGATATATATATACGATCGAGTGGATTTTGTGAAATATAATATTGTCACAAAAAAATCGCGGGACTCTTGCGAGATTGTATTTGTATCAGAAGTGGATGTAGAACTAGCCTTTTCCCAATAAGACCAAGGTTGAAGTGGAAAATGTATACTAATGGAAGGTGATGGGTAGAAGTGGTGGTGGAGGTGGTTATTATGTAATCGTCGTTAAAGTGGGAGAATGAAGTAGCATAGACAATAATGATACTACAACTACTGATACTACGATTACTACTACAACTCTTCTATTCCTCTACCTACTATTACTAATTCTACTACTACTGCAGCTGCTTTTACTACTCTACTACTACTACTACTACTACTACTACTACTACTACTACTACTATTACTACCACTACTACTACTACTACTACTACTACTACTACTACTACTACTACTACTACTACTACTACTACTACTACTACTATTACTACCACTACTACTACTACTATTACTACCACTACTACCACTACTAATACTACTATTACTACAACTTCTACTTCTACTTCTATTTCTACTATACACTACTACTATTACTACCACTATATTTCTACTGTTACTACTTCTACTACTACTATAATACTACTCTTGAGACATCAAATAATTTTAGAGAATTTGATAAATATATATGATAGACTGGATTTTGTGAAATACAATATTGTCACCCCCTAAAAATGTGAGATTGTATTTGTATCAGAAGTAGATGTAGAACTAGCCTTCCCTCAATAAAACCAAGGTTGACGTGGAAAATCTATATCAATGGAAGGTGACGAGTAGTAGTGATAGTGGAGGTGGTTATTATGTAATCGTTGTCGTAAATGTGGGAGAATATAATAGTAAGGATAATCATGATACTACAACTAATGCTACTACTACTGCTGCTGGTACTACTACTACAACTACTATCTCTAACTCCTACTATTACGACTACTGTTGCTGCTGTTATTACTACTACTACTATAACTACTACTACTACTACTACTACTACTACTACTACTACTACTACTACTACTACTACTACTACTACTATTGCTACTACTTTAACTTCTACTGCTGTTAGTCTCGTACTAATACTCATAAAACTACTACTGCTGCTGCTGCTACTACTACTACTACTACTACTACTACTACTACTACTTCTACTATTACTACCACTACTACTACCACTACTACTACTCCTACTACTACTACTACTACCACTATTACCACTACTACTACTACTATTACTACCACTACTACCACTACTAATACTACTATTACTACAACTTCTACTTCTACTTCTATTTCTACTATACACTACTACTATTACTACCACTATATTTCTACTGTTACTACTTCTACTACTACTATAATACTACTCTTGAGACATCAAATAATTTCAGAGAATTTGATAAATATATATGATAGACTGGATTTTGTGAAATACAATATTGTCACCCCCAAAAATGTGAGATTGTATTTGTATCAGAAGTAGATGTAGAACTAACCTTCCCTCAATAAAACCAAGGTTGACGTGGAAAATCTATATCAATGGAAGGTGACGAGTAGCAGTGATGGTGGAGGTGGTTATTATGTAGTCGTTGCCGTAAATGTGGGAGAATATAATAGTAAGGATAATCATGATACTACAACTACTGCTACTACTACTGCTACTGCTACTGCTACTACTACTACAACTACAACTACAACTACTCTTCCTATTAGTACTACTACTACTGCTGCTGCTGCTACTACTACCACTACTATCTCTAACTCCTACTACTACGACTACTGTTGCTGCTGTTACTACTACTACTACTACTACTACTACTACTACTACTACTACTTCTACTACTACTACTATTGCTACTACTTTAACTTCTACTGCTGTTAGTCTCGTACTAATACTCATAAAACTACTACTGCTGCTGCTACTACTACTACTACTACTACTACTACTACTACTACTACTACTATTGCTACTACTTTTACTTCTACTGCTGTTAGTCTTATACTAATATTCATATAACTATAAGTGCGCTCATTACTACTACTACTACTACTACTACTACTACTACTACTACTACTACTACTATACGTTTACTGCTACTACTTATATAACTACTACTACCACTACTATCATTCTTCTACTACTTCTGCTGCTGCTCCTCCTCCTCCTCCTCATACTACTACTACTTCTACTACTACTACTACTACTACTACTACTACTACTACTACTTATTCTACTGCTGCTGCTTCTGCTATTCCTCCTCCTCCTTCTACTACTTCTACTACTAATTGTGCAAGATTGCCAAGGAAATGTAGCTATCATCGATTTTAAACAGCATATCTATAAAATAAGATGTAATTTAATAATGACGTCGTGAAATATTAGATGCGGAAACAAAAAATCGCTTGTCCACGTCTTGACATGTTTGGTAACACTTTTCTGTCTTTTTTCTGCAATCGTAGACATTGAGGTTGGTAGTTTCTGACGAGTATCGTGTTCTATCGATTCCTGGGTTAGGTGATATGTGCTGTCGTGGCAGTCATTTTGCCCCGCGGGTCACTGGTGTATCGACGCTCCATTTTTGCTACTACTTCAGATCTTCGACTTGCATTCAGAGGTAGTATGCGTTACGCCCCGCACACCAAGGGAAATTAAATTCTAAGTGGTTCGCCAATAATACTTTAGATTTGTAGTCGTGGGTTTATAACCCGTGCCCAATGTCACATCAATATGTTTCCTTGATCGGTAACGTTTAATGTAAAATTTCAATTGTAGACGATGCTCTTATCGCGAGAATGGATCACAATCCCATTTAAACCACTAAAGTTTATGTGTACGTCTGTGCACGTTGGCATATAAGATAGGTGTGTAGAGCCTATAGACAGACAGATATATGAAGGTAGGTGCTTTCTAGATAAATAAGTGGATAGATAGACAAATAGATCCATACATACACTCATACATTGTACATACATACACACATACACACATACATACATACAAACAGACAGAAAGACAGACAGGCATTCATAAACAGACAGACAAATAAATAATCAATCAAACAGTGTTTACAGTTTGCACACCCTACATTAACATGTGTGTCCTCACCTGCAAGTATTTTAACTAGTAAGGGTGATAAAATTCATATCTGTTCTTGAGGTTACAGCCTAATCATCAGAAATTGTGATGAAACATTCGATTTTCCGTACTCAATACTATCAAAACAAATATTCAGTCATTACAAATGAACTGTCTGTTTGCAGTAATTATGTCCACATTTTGATTCAAGTGATTCTGTGTATTTCTTCACCTTAGTTAGCACAGGTCTATCCCCCCCCCCGGGGGGGGGGTGAAAAAACACGAAAACACGTAGTTGTTTTTTACGGTTATGTGTGTTGTACGCGCGTACAGTGAAAAGGGTTTCAAAATTGCCAAAATGAAGGAAAAGAGCGTATACTTTTAACAAAAGGTTGACTTGAAAAGGGTATCTTTTCAGACTTGAATACTTGTGTAGGGTATTCTAAAGAAGGGTTGACTTTAAAGTGTATCTTTTCAGACTTGAATACTTGTTTATGGTTTTCTGAGATCGAATGATAATTAGGCCTACTTGTTTATAGTCCATTTTGAAAGTCCACACACGCGCATGGTGTTCACCTTGTAATGGCAGTCCCTCCCCCCCCCCCCTCCCGAGTATTTTGCCGAAATAACATTCCATATTAATGCTCATTTGTTGAACATCCGGAATCGGGACTGATTACAGCAATTAGACACGATTCCCTCGGTCACTGTAGCAGATTTATCAAACGATTATGTTCATCAATTGTCAGTCACATACGATTCACTGCAAAGTCATAATGGACATCGATTACCCCTTAACGAAGTCATAATGTATATCGCTTACCTTTTAACTAATGTAACATTATCGATCATGAACATTTCGCGTGGTCGGGCTGTCTAGTGTGCAGCAAATTGCACACTAATTAATTGACAAACAAAAGATCGATGTTGTAGTGAGTGTTTTCATTAATGGAGTGGTGGACTTCAAAGTATTCGATTGTTGTGGTGTTTTGTTTGACTCGAGAGAAAATTAGTTCTTCCGCGATCGAGCTTGTCGGAAAATCTTACTAGGAATTATGATAATTGTGTTCAAAACCAAGAATAGGGAACTAAACGCATTGGGTCCTTGACCATCAAGGACATATCAGGCAAATACGTATACACACAGGCCCCTGCTGGAAAGAACATAGCGTCCCGACTCCCACAGTGTGTTCACAATGTCATAGTCCGCTATGTGAAATCACCCGAATTCAAGAGTGTGAAGATGATTTCACACTGTGGTGAAGTTTTACACAGTGAGTGTTCACATAGTGATGTCTGTTCCACACTGTGAAATGATGATTCACACTGTTAAAACGCTCGAATTCAACACTGTGAAGAGATTTCACACTGTGTTCAATGTGTTCACCCTGTATTTCATATTGTGTTTCACTCCGTGGGACACTGCATTATTTCCAGCAGGGATTAGACTGTAGGGCATGGTTCAAAAAACGCTCTAGAAAAAAAATGTCAGTGGTCTCGAAAGTGGTATTCAAAAATAGCATTACAAATTGATTAAGATGAAGTTGCTGAGGAGAAAAAACCTTTGTTCTCCAAATTTTACATCCACATTGATAAGATAAACGACTAATTAGTGAGGCAAATTCCTCAGTCCCATTCGTAGAAGAAGGAATCACCGTTAATAGCGATTTCACAGACACGAACATTACGGAACATTACTCGCTAGATTGCTCTTTACGGCTATGTTATTAATGTTTATGAATGCCTGTGCTCTACGTTAATGCACATTGGAATGCACTGCCAGAAAAGGTATTCTTTTGTATGAACCTAACAAAAGCAATTCACGCAGTTCTCCATTAATTATAGAATGGCTGCGCTCACATGTCGCACCACAATTTCTATTCAGTTTTCAAACATGTGCCGTTTAACAAAAGCATTGTGACGGCATAGGTTGTCAAGCACTCCCAAGTTTGCGAACGAGGATATGACGGAATGACATTACAGCCACGTAATTTACTTTTGCACAAGGTGAAAGTCCCTGGTGGTTTGTACACTGCTAAAACGTACTTGGTCACGACACGATAAATAAACGTCATAATTTATTAATTTTCTGAAAAACGCGCACATGGTATTAGGATAACAAACCAGATTTATTGGTTTAGTAATATTTGAATAATCATCATAAGGGATTTGTAAATACCACGGATGGGACTACGGAAAATCACGATAAATGTTCTTGCCCTACAGTCCAGATAGACAGACATTGACAGGTTCAGACAGACAGACCCCTACACACAGACGCGCACGGACACTGAAAGAGAACTTTACTTTATTCTGACAGGTACAGATATACACAAATAATAACACGTACATCCATGCAAACTGGTAGATCGGTCAATAGCTGAAACATATCTATAAATCCACAGTCCAGTATGTTCATAAACATTTTTCGTTGCTTTTATACTCGATGTTATAGATTGTGTCGTTATTTTTGTTTTATGTCTGTACTACCCATTTACCAACTGCCTGACAATCAAGATAATGTAACCGCGCCAGAAATCAGTACATGCACTGACACATCTCGCCTACAAGACGCTTTCAAGTAGCCATCAACCATGCGATTTTTCGTAAGGAGGTCGAAAAGTGCCTTCTTTCCAAGAACAAGGATCATTGCAATCTCGCTATAATCCACTTAGAGGCGTATCTATACGAGAGGGCAAGGGGTCAGGTGCACCGGGCACCGCTTTCGGGGGGAGGGGTGTCAGAAAATACACAAAAGTGAAGAAAAAGTATTTAACGTTGTATCCGATGCACATGCAGCCAAAGAACTCACCAGCGTCAGATGGGGAAGGGGCGCGATTTCCCCGCTTGCCTCGGGCGAAGTTTACGCCACTGGATTCACTTTCAATTCAAAGTTGGTAAGGAGCACTTAACAACATCATACAGGTGTCCAGGGAGGTGTTTGGGGTGTTCAACCCCCCCCCCCCGCCTGCAAAAGGGTGTGTCAACACCCCTTTTTCTGGAAAATACCTCATTTTTGTTAATTAAAAGGGGTGGAGTGTTTTTAAGTCTCCGGAACAAACGGAATAAATGGTGAGTTTTCGGTCGCTGGCGGGCAAATTTGGACGTGTAAATCATGTAAATATTTAATTTGGCCGTGCAAGATTTTCTTGCCCCCAACCCAAACCCCCCCCCCGCTGAGCAACTTTTGACCGTGAAGAATGTTGGACTTAGGATTTAGATTTAAGAAATTTTCACTTCTACACCAGATTTTTTTAATATGATCATTATTAAATTACGCCTTTAATTTTGTCTTTACATTTGTTTTTCTTTCCTCGATATATTATTT
>JZLH01S0034849.1:908-16488 GCA_001188425.1 Eucidaris tribuloides
TGTGTCATTTACTCTCTCTCATCCTATTCTCTTTCCTTCCTCTCCCTCGTCCTCCTCACCGTCGTCTTTTCTTCTTTTTAAACTGGTTTCCTTATATTCCTTCCCTTTTCTTCTTATTTGTGCTGCCTTTCCTCCTTGTTCCCGTTTCATTCCCATTACAATGATATCCATTTCACGTCACTAACACCAAGGACTGAATTCCTCAACCTTGATCAGAGCTGCCAACTAATATGTTTTAACGATATTTAGTACGTTTTTTCATCATCAAAAGTAACAAATTATGATTTTTAGAATACAGAATATGATTTTTTATTTTTTATTTATTTTTTTTTTTACGTTTGGTAGACATGCTCAGTATGTGTAATTTTTCTATTGAGGAGCCAAGATACTGTTTTTCCTTCAAAATATGATTTTTACTATGCATAAATATGTTTTTTGATGAGCAGAGGTTGGCATTCCTGCGTGATGAAAATTATCATAATGTCGACTTATTACTGTTTTTTCTTCACTTAGTTGAAAATGCTGTTAAATATAAATCATTAACTGAAAAATTATTGTTTAGTAATGAATTGAAGCTTTAATGTTGTCATCTTCACGCAAACACGACGTTCCGTAGTAATTAGGCAGCTGTGTCAAAGTAATTCACACGTAATAATGGATTCATACTTGTCTAGCAGTATGGGTGGTGCTACATAAATTGTTTTGCTGAAAGGACACGGGAGGGTTAATTTGATGAAAAAAACAAACACATATCGGTGATTAGATTAGGACGTTTGAATACAAAATACTAGGTGTTAAAAATAATATTTGATATTTTTGATATTTAATAACACAGAAACTATACTCCAGATAATACTGGCATGAGTATGATGTATAGCTGAAGAATGGACATTTTTGTTGCAGGTGGTTTCAATACGATATCAATAATCAGTTTTATGTAATTCATGCTTATTTAAAAAGTTAGAGTTCAAATTTTGCTCAAAATCTACCCCCCTGTACAAAACTTGAAACTGTACAGAAATCAAATTGAGTGTGTGAGAGTGTGTGCCTTGCCCACACACAATAGCACTAGACAATGGCTGTGCAAATCGCGCATTCAGGTGATTCTGGAATGCCATATTCTCAGGAGGTCTTAGCTCGATGAATTGCTTTATTAATATTCATTAGAAAATATCCCGGCCACTACTAGTCTTTAATCACAACCTCCGTAAAAAGGAAATCAAAATTAGTGTAAGGTAATGCCCTGAAGATCTTTTTTAAAAATATTTTTAATAGATTTGACGTGTTGCTTAGGGGGATAGTGATCAAGTTTACCTTCTAGTCCCTACCATCAATAATGACCACAAATCAATAATCAATAATAATAAGAAAAACGCTACTAACATGTAAAATGGATGAAAAAACAGTTTTCAACGTTACCATCAATCACAGGTTTTCTTTTTCTTCGTAATTTTGTTTATAATTAATTTACATCATCATCTGCAGCATCGACATAATTATTTTGATCGTACGGAATCACCTCTCAACACGTTAAATCTATTAAAGATATTTTTAAAAAGATCTTCAGGGCATTACTTTACACTTATTTTGATTTCCTTTTTAAAAAGGTTGTAATTAAAGACTAGTAGTGGCCGGGATACTTTCTAATGAATATTAATAATGCAATTCATCGAGCTAAGACCTCCTGAGAATATGGCATTCCAGAATCACCTGAATGCGCGATTTGCACAGCCATTGTCTAGTGCTATTGTGTGTGGACAAGGCACACACTCTCACACACACCATTTGATTTCTGTACAGTTTCAATATTTGTACAGGGGGGTAGGATTTTGAGCAAAACCTGAACTCTAACTTTTTAAATAAGCATGAATTACATAAAACTGATTATTGATATCGTATTGAAACCACCTGCAACAAAAATATCCACTCTTCAGCTATACATCATACTCATGCCAGTATTATCTGGAGTATAGTTTCTGTGTTATTAAATATCAAAAACATCAAATATTATTTTTAACACCTAGTACAATGTATGAATAACATGAATGTGGAAAACTGACAGAATAACAATGTTAATTTTGCCATAACATACACTCAGCAGCAACGGTGTCAACAATTACACAAATGATGTTATGTCTCCTCTGGGGTTTATATCGCTGTTTCGTTATAGGACTCACTCTGACCACGTGACTGAGATTCCCGGCCAGGACACGACGTATGCCAAGCCATACACGAGAATCTCGACATATCTCGTCGGGATGGTCATGGGCTACATCATCTTCAGTTTGAAAGGCAAACGAGTGAAACTACCAGCCGTAAGTCAACACAGTATCCAAAATTTGCATTGTAATTTCCTTTTAATGGAATTAAAGATTAGCAAATAGCTGTAAATACAAAAAGAAAAGTCTGTGAAACACCAGTTAAAATTTGAAAAGACCAGGCAAAGAAGAGTTATATACATTCTCTTTTCATTATAAAATTTATAACACTGCAGTGCTCTATACTATTAAGCCTCCATTTTTTTTCTAGCATCAAATATCACAAAATTGCATTTAGAATAGCGTTGGAGAGAGAATGATGACGTAAGTAGTATTTCCCGCAATAATTCTCAGTTAGTTGTTGACGTATACTCCAAAAAGAAGGGCAAAAGTATAAAAAAGAGTAAATATATTTTATTATGAACATACCCCAGAGAGAGGGGCAAATATAAAAAGGTAAATATTAAGTAATTTTTCATACTTATTTAAGCAAAATATTTATGTATTGAACAGTTTTATATAAATTTCGTCTTTTTATATATATGTATATTTATTTATTGAAATATTCATTGTATTTACTTGCTTCATTCAAACAGTGGACGGTCATTATCGGCTGGATCGTCGCTCTCGGCACCGAGTTCGCCGTCCTGTACGGTACTTGGGCGAGTTATGATCGAGGCCCAGAACCGTACGAATCGGCTCTGTACTTGACATTCTTTCGTGTCGCCTGGGGGATATCCATTGGATGGATAATTTTCGCCTGTTTAAATGGTTACGGAGGTAAGACTCGAATAAAATATAATCAATGTTGGCTCTGATACCATAATGGTTCTATAAAGCAGGGTTTTCAGGTTTTCCGATTTTCAAAATGCCAAATTACATGTAGTCTTGCATCCAAACGCAAGAACTTGTCCTATTTCCTATAGAAATTAGGCCTACTATCATCAGTTAAATGTCTTGAACTAAGACTAGTTTTCTGAAGTAGATCCTGAAGTAGATCGCTTAGGGCGGGTGCTTCACACCCGCACTGCTACTCGGAGGGAGAAAAAGTTGCATGGTCTGGAATCGAGACTAAATTACATGCCAAATTCAGTTAAAAAACGCCATATTCACATTTGATGCATTTTATCGGCAGCATGGCATAGATGCCTTGTAATCAATTTGTAACACATATAAATCCTCTGGCGCAGCCGAAAATTTGAGTGCCGTGGTTTAAACGCAGCCAGATTTTAAACGTGACGTGCATGTGCACAGCTATTTTGGACCCTTGTGGCACATATTTTCCTGAAAATCCTCTGATAATCGGATTTTATAATGAATTTAGGTATGCCATGGAAAGACGCACAAAAAATGCCCAAAAGCCGTTTGGCATGCTTTTTGACTTCTTCAATCCCAAACGGTATAATTACAATTCGCCAAATTTGGTGTTTTGGCGTTAAAAACGTCAAACTGGCAACCCTGCTATAGCGTGTCTCAAACTATTTGTGCAAGTGAAAAGCGCCCTCTTTGGCAGTTAGAATAATAATAATAATAGTAATAATAATAATGATAATAATAATGATAATACATATGATTTGTATTGCGCCAAATCCACTCAGTAGAGTGCTCAAGGCGCATGTGTTGGAAAGGTTACAGTAACAGTAGAAAGGATAAATAACGAGTGAGGAGATTTATAATAGAATATATTAATAATAATATAATATAATAGAATATATAGAAATAATAGAAATAATATATAGAAATAATAAAATATATTATTGTGACATGGTAGTTATAAGAGGGCAAAGTCTCATATTTCAATTGCCGTTTGTTTTGTTAAGTTTGATTGTTTTATCTTGAGATATGTTTAGTTAACAACGAAAGAGTCAAATCACAAATGTGCCACTTTTACTACAGTCAATGATAGTATCAGGCCCTTTTCCCGTAAAAGTGACACAATTTGGATTTACCCGTTTTGTTTTTAAATACACATATCTTGAGATTAAACCAAGGAAATTGAACAGAATTGACGGTATTTGAAAGCTAATACTATGCACTTGGAGCTGATGTAAGTACCATCCACAAGAGTATAATCTAATTGGCAAAGAGGGCGTTTTTCATTTGCACATTTCTTTTAGACACGCCTTTACATTTCCAGTTTGTAAAATTTATATTAGGTAGTGAAAGACATTTAATTTTCGATTGAACATGATAACCATGTGTTTAATGAAGGTGAAAGATAGTGTATTTAAAGATCAAGAGTAATAAAAGGATATGTGTTAGTGGCGGTTCTGAGGTGGGGATAGTGCGGGGGGGATTTGGCGGGTACTCTTTATGTTGGCTCAAAAAGGGCAGCGCGGCCAAAATCCTCATACAAATTTGCTTTTCTTTTTCTTTTCTTTTTTTTTGGGGGGGGGTATAGGGTTGATAATTATTTCTAGTGTCAAATAATAGCGAAATGCGTGACAGGCGTGCCCCATCGCTGTATTTTTAGAAATTGTTCACCAGTCGAATGTATTCTCCAAAATATTAATATTCTGCTCATCAACTTTCATTAGGTAAAATAGGGAAAAACTAATTCTTTTTTTTCCCGATTTGTGGATATGCCTATGGAACTAAATTTCAAAATAAAGCACAATATTTTATATATTGCTTCAGAATTTATTATATAGCAAAAAGTAATTAAAAGTATTGGCTAACATTTACCACAGATAAAAAAAAAAATCTGATCTACACGATTCCCCATGCTACCAGTGTCTTTGATGAGGTCTAAAAATGAAGCCCTGAAAAATTGTACTTCAAAATGATTATTTAGTGCTTTAAAAAGTGAAAATCGTAGGTTGACCAGATTCACTTGCCTATTTCCTCCCGTAGACTTACTTTGTGTTCACTTGGGTTAATAAGACTCGCCCCGAGTTTTATTGTTTATTCGCGTATAACTTGCCATTGGCAGTGTAACTTTTCAAACTTTTGTATTCTAGGGTGTTTATTTGTCCATTTGAACACTACTATGTATCTCAGATATCAAAGTTCGATTTTTTTTTTTAAATTGAAGCTCCACAATGTTAGCCTATCACTTTAAGTAATACAGAATTGCTTATGAATATAAGTTTACTTACAATATGTGTATGTATAATTTACTGAGTGTCTGATTGAAATCATTAATGCAAACAACACTCTTCAACCATTTTGCTACACAGGTCTGATCGGTGTGATTCTTGATTGGAAGTTCTGGATTCCTTTAGGCAGACTCACCTACTGTGCATTCCTTGTTCACCCTGCCATTATATTCGCTGCCATCTTGAATAATAGAACACTCTTCCATGTCAGCTACCTATCTACGGTAAGTAGCTTGTGCCTTTATGTAAATATTTGAATATACTTGAATGTGCTTGCAATGAGTCAAGAAGAGAACATTTACTGCCAGTTTTCAATAATAAGCCAGTTCGTAATTTTTAGCAGATGTTACAAATGATGCCATACTACCATATATTTTTGAAAATTGGATATCCCTTCTAGTGAGGCATTTGAACGCAACAATTCTTTAGGTGATGGCCTGCATTAATTGATTTTGTTACGTTCTGTTGAGGAGAATGCCATCACCTACCCAGTCCGACGTATCTCGAGCATGATTTATGGCGTACCTTTCACGTTGAGCTATACACTTTTTCATAAGTGTTATAACAGGTTCGTGTAAAAAAATAACCTTTATTCTGCACATGCGGGAACTGGTTCTATACGAACTAGTGTATTAGTTTCAAGGATTTGCACTTTGAAAGGCATATTTTAATCGCAGTTTGTCCAAATATAACGAAAATTGACATTAATTTTTTTTTATTGAAAATTATTATGAGTAATCATTCTTTTGTGTAAGGTATTTATGATCGTTAACACACAGTGTAGCTCCAATATAATTTATTTGATGTATCTTGACCTTGCTCCGAAATGGATTTTCTGGGGGTTGAGGTAATGTATGGTTATTTCTAGTTAATATGCTTTATGAAGACAAAGAAACAAATTTTGGCCTTACACTTAGTACTAGCAAGGATGGTTTTCGTGATGTTTTGATTGATAGTTATGAAAAAAAAACTTAAGTATAACAATAACTAAATTATTAATATATTCTACATGATTAATTGATGCTAGTATCTCCATTTGTCTATTCATATGTCCGTTTACTTTATGTTTGAGTTGCTATGGTATTAATCATTAATTCATCTAGTTAGTTATTCAGATAATTTTCATTTTCTATGTTTGTTGACTTTACTGTGTTTATTTTGTGTTTGATTGTTTTTTTTTATTTGTTTTCCAACAGAGTTATTTCGCCATTGCAAATATCGTGTTTTCCTACGTGGCTGCTGTCATCCATTCGTTGGTTTTTGAGGGACCTTTTATGGGTCTCGAAAAACTGATGTTCGGAAAACTGAAAACAGCGTAGAAGCAGGATTTATATAAACTTAAGTTGATAAAATATTCATTACAGATGAAGAAAGAAAAAAAAACCGAAGAAATAGAGAATAAAAGAGGAAAAAGTAAATGTGTTACTTTCTATTTTTATTTGATCATTATCTTAATGGGTAATGTGATAGCCTTATATCGCATACAGTACATGCAGTACCGGGATACAGTTTGCTTAAACGTGGGGTTTAATTCTACACAATGAATAAAATGATTTTACTTAAATATACATATTTCAAACATTGTAATTTCTTAGGACCTGCAGAGTACATGTATAATTATTTTGCAGAACATTACGAACATGAAGAGATATCCCTGATGCCTGTCAAATGTTCCTTCATACAAGCGAACAACGAGAATTATTCCACCATTTTATTCCGACATTGATGCTATTATCCCAAGTGGTACTTGTTTTTTTTACTACTTTCTTTCAGTCATTTTACAATATTATTATCATATTGTTTAATCTACCGAGTGCTAAGACTCGAACAATATTATTTCGTAGTCTGAGTATCATTGTAAAGCATAGTGTACAACGATTAATGGGGTGCTATTATTTAAACACGCATGGCGTTCTCCTATACAATTTCAACGTTAGTACAGTATTTTTGCTCAGTAAATTGCATATCATTAGTATTTACTTTGTTGAATTAATTAATCTCATCTATGCATTAAAAATCATAGTTCTCTGTTATTACTTAATATTTTTACTCCTGTTTACGTACAGTTAGATATAGCATTTTGTGTTTTTCTGTCTTCATTTTGTGTGTGTTTTTTAACGAGTAGCATTTTTATATAAATATTGCTGAGTTCTTTCATAAGGAAAATGTCTTCTTCCTTCTATTAGTTATATTCATTCCCCATACATATTTGTCTTCTTTTTTCCTTCTTCCTGTTCCTTTCTTTATGTTATATCACAATTCAGGAATACCAAATGCCGTTTTCCATTTCAGTTATTTTATTTTTCTGTTCTTTGTACCGCTATAATTATGTTTATGTAATTGTTATCACGAATTTCAACCATTTGACTAGGGGAACCGGATATACAATGATTAATTATTAAGTTCATAGAGATTATATAATCTCGGAAGCAACGGGTTAGACAATTTCATTTATTTTGTAATCAATTAACTTGAAATGGAAGTAATAAATATATTAGTATTATAAAACATTGATCTTGAAGTTCAAAGACACTGGACATAATTGGTTTTATCGTCAGCCCAATCAGGTGATTTTTCTGTTCCATTCTCTCAATCGGATTGTAAAGTGTACACAGCGATCATAGCGATGGGTTGCTAATTTTAAACCTTTGGAAAAATAAGTATAGATATCTCGTGTTTGGGTCTATGGAATAACCGTGTTATGGTGAAACTAAATTGTACGTTTGGAAGAATGGCGTTAGCAAGTGCTTTCAGCAAAACGTGCGAATGGCAAAATGTCGTTAGCCTGTGCTCTAAGCAGAATAATTATCGTTAACAGTAAATTACCTCAAATTTGACAAAAAAAGGGTTATTCCATTTTTTCTAACATCCTTATAAAAAAGGACCTCAAAGATCACAAAACTCTGATTTCCTGTGAAATAAACCAATGGTTCTAATGTTACAAGCAATTGACTGTTAACGACATTGTGCTTGGAGCAGTGGCTAACGACTTTCTGTCATGAGCACCTTTTTGCTCAAACGAAATTCTGTCATTTTTCCTGAAAGCACTTGCGAACGACATTCTGCCATGTGCACGACGAAATCGTCGTTAAAATGTTGCGTTACTCTATTACATTTCAGGAAGCTGATAAGTTTTTGTAATTGGATTTGTAAGTGGTAACAATTTTGGTGATTCTATTAATTTTGTTAGTGCAACAATTACATCAATAATGTTGTAATTCAACATAACATCTAGTATTTATATTGAGTGAACGCCCCATCTGTTGTAGTGTGCTAAACTGTTGTGACCGATACTGTAAGCACTGCAGTGAACCGCACGTGTTTTGTAGCATGGCTTACAATCAAATCACTAATAAAAGTATATCATAAAGAATTAATAATAACATTATTTTGTTTGTGTGGTGTCTTTGTTTCTGCAAATCAAATGGAGCTGCCAAGAACACTGTCCAGGTTTTCTGATATGGAAGTTTCCCGTTCAACGAGAGTCATCGAAATTATGTGTGAAAAGTAAAAATATTTCAGCTTTATTTGAGTTTTTTCTGTCTAATTCTTTCGTTAAAAGTGAAAGGTGTAATTTAAACTCTTGTGAATGAAGTGGGGGTAGTGTTTGTACAGTGGTAATACAGTAAAAATCCATTAATAATATGCATACATTTTCTATTAACAAATCTTTGTTCTCTTTTTCTAAACAAACTTTTTACAGTGTACTTGAATAATTATAAACATTTATCCAGACTCACAGTCACAAATATACGCAGTATAAACACGAAACAGCACTAAGATATCAAACTAACATAAACTAAACACAGAAAGAGCATTACAACGTATGTGACCAATTTGGGGTGAAAATTGTATGAATATTCTTGAACAAAGACGAATATATTTTTAACATTTGTTGGTCGTTCACGATTCGGGACTACTTACAATGACCATTCTGAATTACAAATGCCAAATGACTAATCTAAAATGCAAATGACTAAACTGAAAAAGCACGCTCCGCTCATCGCGAGACAAAACTAATTGAAAGTCGACAAAATTTCATAAAAAGACGAAATTGACCGGGAAAACTTATAATAACAAAACATTTATTGTGTGAACTGTGTGTGTAACTGAAAGTTTTTATGTGTATGTGTGTGCTCGCGCGCGCTTGCTTGCGTGTGTCTGTTTGTCTGTCTGTGTGTGTGTGTGTGTGTGTGTGTGTGTGTGTGTGTGTGTGTGTGTGTGTGTGTGTGTGTGTGTGTGTGTGTGTGTGTGTGTGTGTGTGTGTGGTGTGTGTGTGTCAGAGGTTATATGTGTGCGTGTGTTTATGTGTGTGTATGTGTGTGTATGTTTTGGTGTGTGCGTGTGTATTTATGTATGTGTATGTGTGTGGGTTTTGGAGTGTGCTTGTGTGTGTTTATGTGTCTGTGTGTGTGTGTGGTGGTGTGTGTGTGTGTGTACCCTCCCTACTCAAAAGTATTGCAACATACAATATACGCATACATTTTACGTTGAATGGGTCTTTCTAAAATCATGTCCTAATTCCGTTTATTATTGGAAAATTACATTTTTTTTTAAATAAATGAATGAATATATTTTCTCGTTCCTTCTCCAAGGCGGAGAGATTTTCAAATGCAAGCGCGCCCACAACAGAGGGGATACAACATAAATTGTAACCCTTTTTTTGCTCCCCGTAGGGGTGGGGTGTTAATTAACACTAGCATCGTAATTCGGTTTCAGATTTCCAATAAAACGGTTTTAATGGTTTGGGAAGACTTCCAGCAATCAAAAAATGTCACTGTGATCCTCTGAATGGGTCTCAGAAAGAAGACCACGCCCCTCGGAGAAGAAAGTGACCTCCTATCTTCATAAGACAGTGGTAAGTAGGAAACGCGCCATATTTTTAACAAGACCTCTTCAAGATATAATTTCTCACTGTTTTTCTTTTCTTAAGGCAGTTTACTATTGTAAACATCTTAAAATTTACTGCCATGAAACTTTTCGGTATACTGGATATAATGATGCGAAGAAAAAGCCATCATCTTTTATGAGTAGCCTCATTCTCCTTGTCACTGTCTTATGAAGATAGGAGGTCACTTTCGTCTTCGAGAGGCGTGGTCTTCTTTCTGAGACCCCTGCAGAGGATCATAGTGACATTTTTTGATTGCTGGAAGTCTTTCAAAACCATCAAAACCGTTTTATTGGTAATCTGAAACCGAATTACGATGCTAGCGTTAATTAACACCCCAACCTTACGGGGAGCAAAAAAAAGGGGGGTTTAAAATTTATGTTCCATCCCCTCTGTCGTGGACGCGCTTGCATTTGATAATCTCTCCGCCTTGGAGAAGGAACGAGAAAATATATTCATTCATTTATGTTTTAAAAAATTGTAATTTTCCAATAATAAACGGAGTTGGGATATCATTTTAGAGCGACCCCTTCAACGTAAAATGTATGTTGCATGTTGCAATACTTTTGAGTAGGGAGGACATGTGTGTGTGTGTGTGTGTGTGTGTGTGCGTGTGTGTGTGTACTCTGTGTGTGTGTGTGTGTGTGTGTGTGTGTGTGTGTGTGTGTGTGTGTGTGTGTGTGTGTGTGTGTGTGTGTGTGTGTGTGTGTGTGTGTGTGTGTGTGTGTGTGTGTGTGTGTGTGTGTGTGTGTGTCGTCTATCAATCGAATCTCACGCTCAGGTCTATTTACCGCTGCAAGAATGATGTAACAAAAACGATTAGTCCATATCGTAGATGATGAATAGAACAAAAGTCAGTTTTATTCAGTGGGGCTCCCCCAAATTCTGTACTTTTCTCAACTACAGGTAGAATTCTCGTCCTGGACGTTTTACAACCTCACCCAATTGATCACTCCATTATCCCCAAGAGAGTTATGTCGTCTATTTTTCGTTGTTATGAGGCCCCATCCATATCCGTCCTAACGGCTCACGATGACAGTCTCGTGTATCCAAGTAGCTCTCCCATTTATCGAAAAAATAGTTACTACGTATCTGATAAGTATGTTTTGTGAATGTTTTTTTTATAGTCATGATTGTATTCTGTTTTAATAATCTTTTAAAACTCACATCGATTTTATATGTCATTGTTTAGATTGTTGGGAATCTGAAATTGAATTCGTATTTTTGAGGGACACAGAAATTAACCAAATAAACTAACAAACCAACGTATACATGTAGATGCGAGATTTGGTCATATTGCATGTCCGAGATCTTACTTCTGCAAAACAGTACCACTAACTTCATCTGTTTATGTGTGAAAGAAACGATGGATTTTTTTGAAGCTATAAACACTGTATTACAAAATGACAGATTAGCGGACATGTGACCAAAGCATGGAATTTGAAGGATGACTATACCTGAGAATTAAATACATGCATCTTAGTGCAGTTTTGCCATTTCCTAATTTCGTCAGTGATGTAATTTTGATAAAGCATCTTTTTAAGCCTTTAGAACAAATATCGAGTATTTACACGTTTACCAACCTCGTTAATCAGATACACTGAAACACAAGCTATCTCTAAAATGACGTTATGTAACCTGCGGTATGTCATTGACCACCGCAAAGCTAGTTATCAATGTATACAGGCACACCTAAAGTCAACTGAAAACAAGGGAGAGGGCAGTATTATAAAGTCACCAAATTTATACTACAGACCTAGAAAGAGGACGTAACCATCATTGGTGTTGATTTGGTAGACCAATCGGTAGATTTCTTTTGTGGTTTATTCATATATTTTTTCCAAGTTCAAGACAAATTCCTTTAGCTCCGTACACCGAATTGGTGGTAACACTTCTACAGCATGCCGCTGTCAAGGGTTACTTCACTGCTTCCAGCTATAGCAGTAATTACTTTGTGTCTTCCGACGGTGTTTGGCCAAGCGTTTCCGGAATCAGCGAAACTCTTGGCAGAGAAAACTGAACGTAAGCATAACGTTGTAATCTTCTCTTTTCTCAAAATGTATTTTAAGTGCATCACAATTAATGCGCTGCTTTGTTTCCATCTGTGGAAAGAAGTGGGGATGGTATGATAAACAAAAGGTCGTAACGTCTCATTAATTATTAAATGATAGAAACGGGTGTCTAAAATGTTTCTAAATACTTTACTGTCGGTAGATTATTCATTGGACTTGCTCTGTAAATCAATGAGCAAGTTAAATGTTGATACATGTCGTATCAATATATTAATGGTATAGGCAATGGAAAATTCCAGCCATGAAAGCGTCATTATTCATTGTTAACCCATTGGCTACGGGAACCGGACGTACCCTGTGTTTAGTCTACGGGATTTTCAGAATCTCGGAGGCAACGGGTTAATATTGATGCTGTGATCTACGCTCATAACGACACAACTATACATCAGGCCTGATGTATAGAATCATTTCCGTAATATCAAGTGTACACCGTCCCTGTTCCTTGGTAAGATATTCATAGAAAACTGGTTCCTTCCTTTAAGGTTAGGGGTCGACGATGGGAGGGGGGGGGGGGTAGATTGTCCAAATTAATCAAATCATTCATTTATGAAATGTACTATTTTTTCATTATGTAGTGTCTGACCTGGATCTTAAGTCATTGTTTGCAAGACAGGGCTTGGACTTTGATGAAATCAAGTCTTTGGTTCAGAATGAAGAAAAGCTTGTGTCGGTAAGTTTTCTTTGACGTCTAGGCAAACATTAGCCTGCCGTAGGTCGGGAAGCCAAAGTGTTATCCACTACACCATGACGCCTCCCGTTTTGCAAGGTATACGTTAGTTAGAATCGATCTCACAGAAAAAGGTTCATGATCGAGATCATAAAATCACACCAAGATATAACCATCTAACAAGCAATAAAGGTTAACGCATTTAGTCAGTTATGGTGTACCACGGTAAATTGATGTCGGTTTACACAAGCGTTAAAATATCCTAACTTGAATGAAGAAGTCTCTGTTTGAATGCAGTAACAAAGATAAAATAATTATAAAATATACATAAATCAGGAAAATAGGTTTACATCAAAAATCACTCAAGACAATAAGCTTGCATTCTCCTTGTGTAATTATGTTTTAATAAAATCATTCCTCTTTCGCTAATTTGTACATATTACATTTATTCAGGCAGCAACCTACACCTTATTCGCACCTCGATCCTTCGTTATCAAAATAATGGGTCAATAACATAACGACTTGTAATCATCCATGTAAATGTATTTTTCCAGGGTATTGAGCGAAGTCTCGCTGACGTCATCAGCAGGGCCCAATCCCACATCGATCAGAACGGAGAGCCGGTCCTGGTCTTTTCAGATGATAGACTAGTTTCAGAGCGATGTGCCAATGATTGGTTGATGTACATACGGGATATACGAGACGGTGTACCATATGCACGAAGAAGTAAGACCACAATTGTTTTGATTGTGATATCTGTCATTAAAAATCCACTCATGTAATAAATAGTCGAACAGATATAAATTTCCCAATGAAATTTACCGCAATATTACCGTATCAATACAGTATAAGAAATCATAAACTAGTGATTGTGAAAGAAGTAATTTCATATAGAAAGACAGATTAAAGACATGAGAAAGGATTACAAAAAGACAGTAATAAGAATAATAATTTAAGATTTCCAGCTTGTCCCACTAAGATTTACGGCTTGTCCCACTAAGATTTACAGTTTGTCCCACTAAGATTTAAAGTTTGTCCCACTAAGATTTACAGTTTGTCCCACTAAGATTTAAAGTTTGTCCCACTAAGATTTCCAGCTTGTCCCACTAAGATTTAAAGTATGTCCCACTAAGATTTACAGCTTGACCCACAAAGATTTCCAGCTTGTCCCACTAAGATTTACAGCTTGAACCACTAACATTTCCAGCTTGTCCCACTAAGATTTAAAGTATGTCCCACTAAGATTTCCAGCTTGACCCACAAAGATTTCCAGCTTGTCCCACTAAGATTTACAGCTTGACCCACTAACATTTCCAGCTTGTCCCACTAAGATTTACGGCTTGTCCCACTAAGATTTACAGCTTGACCCACTCCCACTAAGATTTACGGCTTGTCCCACTAAGATTTACAGCTTGACCCACTAAGATTTCCAGCTTGTCCCATTAAGATTTACAGCTTATCCCACTAAGATTTACAGCTTGTCTCACTAAGATTTCCAGCTTGTCCCACTAGGATTTACAGCTTATCCCACTAAGATTTACAGCTTGTCTCACTAAGATTTCCAGCTCGTCTCACTAAGATTTACAGCTTGTCTCACTAAGATTTCTAGCTTGTCCCACTAAGATTTAAAGTTTGTCCCACTAAGATTTACAGCTTGACCCACTAACATTTCCAGTTTGTCCCACTAAGATTTAAAGTTTGTCCCACTAAGATTTCCAGCTTGTCCCACTAAGATTTAAAGTTTGTTCCACTAAGATTTACAGCTTGACCCACTAATATTTCCAGCTTGTCCCACTAAGATTTACAGCTTGTCTCACTAAGATTTACAGCTTGTCTCACTAAGATTTACAGCTTGTCTCACTAAGATTTCCAGCTTGTCCCACTAAGATTTAAAGTTTGTCCCACTAAGATTTACAGTTTGTCCCACTAAGATTTAAAGTTTGTCCCACTAATATTTCCAGCTTGTCCCACTAAGATTTAAAGTTTGTCCCACTAAGATTTACAGCTTGACCCACTAAGATTTACAGCTTGTCCCACTAAGATTTCCAGCTTGTCCCACTAAGATTTACAGCTTGACCCATTAAGATTTACAGCTTGTCCCACTAAGATTTACAGCTTGTCCCACTAAGATTTACAGCTTGACCCACTAAGATTTACAGCTTGACCCACTAAGATTTACAACTTGACCCGCTAACATTTACAGCTTGACCCATTAAGATGTACAGCTTGTCCCACTAAGATTTTCAGCTTATTCCACGAAGATTTTCAGCTTGTCCAACTAAGATTTACAGCTTGTCCCATTAAAATTTCCAGCTTGTCCCACTGAGATTTAAAGCTTGTCCCACTAAGACCTGTACAACTGAACCCACTAAAATATACAGCTTGTCCCACTGAGATTTACAGCTTGACCCACTAAGATTTTCAGCTTGTCCCACTAAGATTTACAGCTTGACCCACAAAAATATACAGCTTGTCTCACTAAGATTTCCAGCTTGTTCCACGAAGATTTTCAGCTTGTCCCACTAAGATTTCCAGCTTGTCCCATTAAAATTTCCGGCTTGTCCCACTGAGATTTACAGCTTGTCCCATGCACAAAA
>JZLH01S0034864.1:0-12773 GCA_001188425.1 Eucidaris tribuloides
TTCATTAATTAATTTAAAAAAAATCAAAGACAACAAAAAAAGTATATGAGTTATACCTCATCTGAAAGAGCCGAGTCTGCTCTTTCAGATGAGGTATAACACATGTAACCTTAAATCCTTTTTAACCCTTAAAATGCTATAATGTAAAATTTTGGGGGTGTTCACACGAGATTTTTCGTTAAATAATTAAAAAAAACCTACAGACATTCAGAATCTATTATTGCAGGGTTATGACTTTGGGGCATAAAGCTTTCAAATAACAAAAAATCCCCAAAACTAAACTTGGGCTTTAATGTTAATTTTATAGTTTTCCTGACAAGGTTTGTGTGCCCCGAGCAACCACTGTGTAGTCAATCATGCCTACTAGTCTACACTCCATCTGTTAACATAACATTATTTATGTTCTTGCTATCATGATAAACTTGGCAAGACATGTGCAAGTTTTGTCATGCTCAGAACATGTATGTTACGCCTTAGTAGACTTGAATTACGCGTTTTGCTGACAAGTTATGACAGAATGAAATATTTACAATACCATGATCAACTTAATTAAACTTGAATAAGCTGCTTTGCTGTTAAATGACATGTATGATAGAGTAAATATAAAATATTTACATTGTCATTACAGTTGCAAACTTAACTTCTGTCTGTAACTAGGCTATTTTAGTTCACCAACTGGGTTAATTTGTGCTCCATTCGTAAATGACTGGTAAAAAAAAATAGATATTGAAAAACATGGCAGCATACAAATTAGATTATACTTCATTTACAGAATGCAGAATCATGTTCCATGTGGGTATGTTTATGTCATTCACCAGCAGTACCTTTCTGGTTTTGAGAGATTTTTTTTTCATCCACAAGTCATCACACCTATGCCAAAGCTACTGTACGTGTATTAGTTTTCCAATTAAGCTGTATCCTTTCTGCTTTAAAGACACTCATGAGAGAATGATGAATATTAATCTAATCATGTTTCACAGAAGATTGAAGTCTAGTCTTGAAGCAAGCCTTACATTCAGTTTGGTTATGACTTCTTGTTGTTGTAGTCTGCATCCTAGACAGATAAAAGTGTGACACTGTGGTCAAACAGCCTATAAGAAGGCATCGATTGCATGCTATGTATGTTTCAAAATGGTGTTGGTATCAAAGCAAAACCTTCTCCCTCACACTTTTGTACGTGTAAGCACCATTACTGGACCCACACCAAGCCTCTACAAATCATTGTGTGGCTGGCAGAAGGCTGTTAGCAAATGCTCAAAACAGAAGGGCGCTATCAGTAAATTGCCTCTAACTTGATAAAAAAAGTTATTTCATATTTCTGCCTGATATACTAATAGAAGAACCTCACAGATCACAATACTTTAATTTCATGTGAAATAACGCAATGTGTTGTCAAGTAAGGAGCAATTTACTGTTAACGCCCTTCTGCTTAAAACATTTGGTTAACGACCTTCTGCCAGCTGCACGACAAAATATGTTCAAAGTTATGAGGGCACCTTCCATGCAGCAATCGTTAGCCTTCTATTGTTATTTGTACCTCCTTGATTGTACCATAATTTCATGCTAAAACAGTGCTGGATATGGTGCAAGCAAGTTATGTCCTGGTGTTAAAGGTATTGGCTATCACTTACCACAGTTAAAAAGAATCTGAGCTACATGATTCCCCATGCTACCATTGTCTTTCATAAGGCCTAAGAATGACGCCCTGAAAAAAATTGTATTTCAAAATGATTATTTAGTGCTTTAAAAAAGTGAAAATCGTAAGTTGATCGGATTCACCTGCCCATTTTCTGCCATAGACTTACTGTGTGTACACCTACGCTATTTAAACTCGCCCCGAGTTTTAATTGTTTATTCAGGCATAACTTGCCATTGGCAGTGTAACTTTTCAAACTTTTTTTATTCTAGGGTGTTTATTTGTCCATATGAACACTACTATGTAGTTCAGATATCAAAATTTGACAATTTTTTAAATTGAAGCTCCACAATGTTAGCCTATCACTTTAATATCATTGGGTCACGTGACAAAGGTTTGCAAATTGCAAGGTGATGTGCTACACGTGTAAACTGGACCAAAAAAAAAAAAAAAAGAAGTAAGACAGAAATAAAGCAGGACATTGCTGTATAAATGAACATAAATTTACCACATAAAATGAATTGTATGAAACTCATTTCTTATTCTTTTGTTAATGTAGTCGCCGGAATTATAATAAATGTTTGTTCAGAGAAAAAGGCATGTGGCCAGATGCAGCCAGGCAGGTTATTTGATACCAACATGGTGGCAGTCGTGACCTGATTGGTAGACGGAGTGAAACAAGTGTCTCTAATAATGATGCTACTCTCTTCATGTCAACACCGCAGGTGTGAAACATGACGGAACTTCACCATAGTCTCACTCAAGGAAATGTTTTTATGCTGCTTCTAAGTCACACACAAACACATGCACAGTATACTCAGAGGCACACACGGACATAGACAGAGGCACATGCCTGAGAGCACAAAGTATTCTAGCAGAAGTTAATGAAAGGTCACAAACTTTGCCTCCCAAATCTTGTATAAGTGGTCAAGCCATACACACAAGAAAAACGTGACATGATTTGGCAGAACCGTGATAAGAAAACACATTTGGAGCATTAATTTATTTGAATATCGCGATTTCATTTGCAATTTTAGTTTTAGGGACAGTGATGTTCTGTGATTGCGGAAAATAACCGGAATTTTACAGAAATTACCACTTGAAATGGAAAGTAAGTTTTCAAACAGAAAATCACAGAAAACCTTGTTCTCCAGATGTTCACATTTGAAAGTGAAATCCATGAAATTCATAAACAGAAATTTGAAAAAAAAATTGACAAAAAGCACAGAAATTGTGGCAACACAACGTAAATATTTGTATCATGTAAATAGAACTGTCACTTTTTTATGTGTAGAAAGTCTATAACAAAACAGAAAACAGAACAGAAAGTTAAAACAGAATTCCAGATTTTGTGAAACTGAGGTCTCTTTTTGAAATGTAAAATCACTGTCCCTATAGCTTACGTTCACATGGGTAAAAATACTGCAATCAGAGTGAATGAGCAATTGCAATCAAGTTTGCATTCACGTTTTGACCACTGTGTAAAACCGAAAAACAGTCACAGACAGTCCTTGCTGTTAACGAGTTATTCAATACCGCGATGGTCAGCAACCTGTGTCTCGGGGGTATGATACTAGTCACCAAGATTGATTAGTATGCCGAGAACATAACACTATCAATGCTCATCTCATTCAATCATAACAGCCAGCACGTCTTTCACTCTACTTAGAATAGTTACTCAACCTCATTAAAGGAAAATGACACGATTGGGGGTAGTCCTCAACTTGGGCTGACACTACTCTAGAATCAAGTAACCTATGCAAGGATTCTCCTGTGAAAATCTTGTAGTTGAACGTTGACTCATTCTAAAATAACTTATGTCAATATCCCTCGTGGCAGGCAAACCTGCTGTGTGGCTCTCTATGGGTCCTATTTTTATTGTGCCCCGATGAAATTAAAGTACTAGTATGTTCATGCTTGATTCTCCTTAAGTAAACAAATTACAGACAAATCCTTCCAGCTGGGAGATCCACTCCATCTAGTGTATAGTTGGTATGATTTCAACTCATTTGGTTCTTGAGGCATTTGAGTGTTCCCAATCATGTCACTAACCTTTGTGATTCATCGCATGATAAACTAGAGCACTCGGCGGGGGGACCCTTCGAGCACATGTATCCCCCGAACCCGTCCCTGAACCCCCCATTTGGATAAATTAGAAATATGACACATGTACACTGTAGCATCCTATAATAGTCAGAACAACGAGGGCGCTGTCACTGAAAACTATTGTTGCGCAGAATGACATTCCCCCCAATAAACCTCCAAAGCAAGTTTGAATAAAATCGGATAAGAAATGTGGCCGATAGAGCACATACAAGCAATGTGACCTGGCACCCAAGTCGGAACACTGAGGGCGCCGTCACCAAACACTAATGTGGCCTAGATCTACATGTAGAATGACCACCCATACACCTATACAGCAAGTTTGAATAAAATACTTTGAGTACCAACACAGTACTTGAAAAATTAAGCATTTTTGCAAATTTAGACCTATCAGGTTGACCTTTGACCCTGTAAAAGGCAGAACATTGAGGGCAGCATCACCAAAAGTCATAAGTGTCTAGAGTTGACTATGATACACTTGCACACCAAATATGAAAAAAAAAATCCGTCAAGAAATGCGGCCAGTATCGTGCACACAAGCGGACCCTGAAAAATGTACCTTTTTGTGTACAAAGATGGACCAAGCAAGGGCGCCACCACCAAAAACAATATTAGGCGTCTTTGCTTTACCATAATACACCTTCATACCAAATTTGAAGATGATCCGAAAAGAACTGCAGCCAAAAAAACAATATTAGGCGTCTTCGCTTTACCATAATACACCTTCATACCAAATTTGAAGATGATCCGAAAAGAACTGCAGCCAGTAGAGCGCTCACAAGAAAATCTCTGCGGCGGCGGCGGCGGACGTGGCGCGACGAGGCCAAATCCATAGTATCCTCCGAACTCTGTTCGGGGGATACAATTATCAATACAATGTGTCATTACACATTTCTGTAATGGTAAATAACTTTATATGTGTACTAACACTATTGTAGTAGTAGTAGTAGCAGCAGTACTAACAGTAGTAGAAGTAATAGGAAGAAGGCTCAGCAATAATGATGAAGATTATGATATCAATAATTATAATGATGATGATGATAATGATAATAAAGATGATAATAATAATCATGAGAATCAGAACTGATTCTATCATCTACGAGGTAAAAACCACCCGTTCGCTTTACTTACCTGTGCTATCTCCTCGCGACGCGCGCGAAAACTGAGCTAAATGCAACAGAAAATAATAATAATAATAATAATAATGATGCTAGCAATGATATGTTTATAATGCACCAAACTTTACTTCAAAAGGTGTTCATGGTGTATTGCCTAACATTTACCACAGTTAAAAAAATCTGAGCCGCATGATTCCCCATGCTACCAGTGTCTTTGATGAGGTCTAAAAATGAAGCCCTGAAAAAATTGTATTTCAAAATGATTATTTAGTGCTTTAAAAAAGTGAAAATCGTAAGTTGACCAGATTCACTTGCCCATTTCCTCCCATAGACTTACTGTGCGTACACCTAGGTTAACAAAACTCGCCCCGAGTTTTATTGTTTATTCAGGCATAACTTGCCATTGGCAGTGTAACTTTCCAAACTTTTGTATTCTAGGGTGTTTATTTGTCCATTTGAACACTACTATGTAGCTCAGATATCAAAGTTTGACAATTTTTTAAATTGAAGCTCCACAATGTTAGCCTATCACTTTAATTACGGTACTGTTATGAAGATAACAAACAAATACAAACACACAGGATATCATTACAATTTTTGTACATGTAGTACAAAATGTAATTTAGGCTTGTTTAACTTAAAATGGTTTCAGATATTTCAAGCAAAAAAACATATTTACAATGACATATTTTGTCCTTGATTTGAATAAACGTAGTGGAATCTAATATTCTGGCTATTCAATAAATCGTCTGTGGGTCAAGGTATGACCAATGGATAAACTACATGTACATGTACCATTGTTTGCATGCATGACCTAACAATAGTCTCGGTCCCAGACCCTGCAACTTTTTTCCTCCTCTAAGTAGATGCACTACCAGGCCTCAACACACTAGTCTGCGTAGTCTCAGTTCAAGGCACTTGACTATGAAAAGTAGTATCCCTTGTATAGGATGGGTTCATTCAAAGGTCTGAAATTCACACTAGCTTAAAGAGAGCACACAGTACTGGTTGATGATGAAAAATCTTTCATCAAAATTTCACATTTCCACATTTTCCAGCTGAGAGTAAATTACATTTGCATTATAATGTGGGACTAATTCACTTCATATGCAATAAAAAGTTGAGGAATTGGCAGTTTGAGTACTCGACGGAGTAAGCTCCGTTGCTGCAGTGTGTATGGCAACAATTAACATAGTCCCACATATAGATTTCTGTGTTAGTACTTTGTCAGCAGTGGGGATTTGTGTAACAGATATGTCCAAAACGAAGTGTTCTGTTGTTTTCAACTATTCTCTCCTGTACTTAGTGACATTTTTAGAATACCATCTGTTCACAGAAGGTTTGAAAGCAGTTGATATAAAAATGTTGTTGTTCTGCAAGTAATCAACCAGTACTGTGTATTCTCTTTAAAGACACTATATAACACTGTGGAAGATCCATTTAAAAATTGTCAAACCTTGCTATCTGACATTCATGTATCTGGACAAATAAACACCCTAGAACACAAAAGTTTGAACAGTTATGCTGTCACTAGTAAAATATGTGCAGATACAAAATTGGCACAATAATTATTCTCAGCCGATAGGAAATTTGGCAACACAGCAGTCTATGGGGGAAAGCTGGAATGGTCTCTCAATGATTTTCACTTTTTCAAAGCACTTAATGATCATTTAAACTGTAATTTTTTTCAGGGCTTCATTTAAAAACCATATCAGAGACACTGGTAGCATGGAGAATCATGTAGCTCTGATTTTTTAATGGAAACATTGTTATACAATGCCTTTAAAGGAAAAACTAGAAAGTTCGGCTGCGCGCAGGTCGATGGGTATGCCTCCGCCAGTGTGCCCACTATGTACATGTAGGAGCTAACAACCTTTAGAATTATATCAAACAGGTCGTTTTTACCTGTGAGATATGACCCGCTACCATATTTAGCGATATAATATTTGGATAAAAAAGAAAACAGCCGCTGACCGCAGTTCGGGTGTTCCTTTGTGACTGTGTTGGGTTTAGAAAAAAACATGTTTATTCATGTATAGTCCATTCAATATCAACAAGAAGCCAGCAAAAGGTAATATGTCTTTGATTTACTAAGTTCTCCTTTTTGTAGTCCGACCCCCTCCGAGGCATACAGGAACTAGCTTAGTTGACGCGGTAGTATTAATACAGAAACTTTGATTCCCCTAATTTCGCTTTCACCTGACGGGTAAGCGAACGCCCCTACCGCATAGCTAGTGTTAGACGAATGAATATATGTAAGCCAGAAGAACTAAATACTTAGCGGCGATTGTTCATTAGTCTGTACGGGTAAAGAAACGAACCCCGACCAAATTGATATAGACATGAATGAATTCGGACTAACCTAATCTAAATTAGCGGGCATCACGTGTTGTAATTGTATGAGAGATTAACCAAAGGACGAAGAATTTACCCGTTGCGTGTATCCCCGAACTCGACACGAATCATGCTGATGGTTTCTATTGACCAGTTGACTGTTCGACGGCAGAAAACGAATCCCAGCTATTGTTTTGACCATCGGCTACTAGTTCCGGTCAGTTGACGGGTGAAACGAACCCCCGACGCATTCGTTTTGACCATATATCGGATAAATTGCTATTATATTTTGGGTACGGAGCTAAATATTTAGCGTCCGCTATTGAATGTGGGTACAAATCAAACTCTCACCGATTTTCTTTTTAATATTAGTGATATACGGGTTAGTAGCGACTTAATGTCGCCCTTTTCATGGTTGTGTTTTCATCCGCTTCACCACAATCCCCCATCGCACCGGGTCAAAAACACTGACTCTTAACTTATTGGGGAATAGTTTATGCAGCGGAGTCTGAAGATCATTTGTAGTCTGTTCTATAATCACCAACGCTTACGGGTCAAAGAGAATATTTGACTAAAGCTCGCCGTTGACTAGGTCTAATAAACTCAATCAAAAGAATAGTGCCAACGCACATGTAACCTAAACCTATAAATGGAATAGCCAAACCCTCATAAGTAATTTTCGTCTTAACCTGACGCCAAATCACAGAGCTGGTCTACTAATTTAAAATACAAGCACTTAGAAAATACATAACAGACGAAGCTCGCGCCGCACAAAAGCTGGCAAAACCCTTTGTTTTGTAGTATTACAGGCTGGTGTGTGAGCACGACGGCTGACGGAGTCGCCCTGAGGACTCGCCAACACTCGCTACTTATTGGTGCCCCATGTGATAGTTTATAAAAAACATCAACAATTCATATCAAGTTTTGGCCCTTGGAACCTGATATGCTATAGCACCCATACATAGCGCCAAATGAAACCAGTTGGAAAACTTTGGCATCCCCTTGCCATCATAGGCTGATTTTGGGGCCCAAGTATAATAAATTTGTAAATCTATAGCTAAAATACTACATTTTAATAAAAAGAAGCACGCCTAACGTATCCTTGAATAGCTTTGACCTTGACCTCAATGACTTATGTCTGACCTATGGAGACTGTGAACTAGCTATTCTAGGAAATATCCCAGCTAAGAAATTCCCCAAAAGCAGTATCGGAAGACGGACGTAAAACGACACAGGCTTTATAATGTAATCTTTTGTTGGAAATTATCAAGTTTGTTGAGTACTTCATATGCATTGGAGTACACTTCGATGTTTTGAACTGACTGATATAAAAAATTTTCAAGAGTTTAAATGTATACATAATACATAAATTACTCTGGGCTTCCATATAATGTCCCTCCTCTATAAATGCAAATAAATAAAAGAAAAAAGAATAAATTACCCTGTATATAAGTGGATGATTGTGTCACCATAGTAAATACACAAATGTTCCAAAGAACTATTGACCACTATTGTTGGGAAAACAGTTTAAATATAGTTTAAAACTTGTTAAGTGTGACCATTATTTTTCGTTGGAAAAAACTCAAAGAAAAATCTGATTTTAAATCATAAAATCCGATTTAAATTAAAAAGATAAATCTGATTTTTTTGATTTTTTTAAACAAATCAAAAAAATTGATCACAACCCTGATTTCATTTACATGATGAAAGCCCATGACTTATTGAAAGTAGAACTAGAAAGTTTGGGTACTCTGTGATACTTAAATTCATTAAAAAGATAATAGGTCATCTTTAATTCCAACCCTTAATTTACCCAAATAACCTATTGTAAGTTTATAGCTCACTGCGTGTAATATACCAATCTTTTATGTCACAGCCAATAGTTTTAGGCTATCCAAATATAGAGAGCTCAACTGCTTTATACTATGGTAATATACAGCTAATCCAATTGAAGCGTATAGAATAAGAAGTACTGAAGTCACAATAAATACTTTTGAGAAAAGCAAGCCAAGTTTTAAAATTTGTCTACAGATGCAGACAATTATTTGAGTTGATACATCCAAACTTGTGATAGTTAATTGACTGCAATAAAAGATGAATATAAGACAAAAATGCAGAGCATTGCTTCAAACTTGTCGCAATTCCATAGATATTAAGTGGCCCTAATAACGGTGAGTGAAATAATTTCTTGTTCACTAGAGTAAATAGACTAATGGGTCTACAGGAAATAAACTGCATATCATCTTCTTGAATCATCACAATCTGATATGTAGTTACAAAAACTAATTATGGAGACACCTATGTAACCAATGTTTAGTAAGAGACATCGGACGCCGTTTTTTGTACGCCCTTTCAAATAAGCATTGAGGTCCCTTGTTACGCACCTACCATCCTCAAGTTTGGTTAGCAATAATTGGAGCTTGTGGTTAGAAAGTTACCTAGTTTGGGCCTTGTATTGGGCTCCTGCCCCCTTGGCTCCTCTCAGGTGGGGCCCTTGGTGTACCGCATTCAAGACTCCCTCTACCCCCTGAGGATCATTCCCACCAAGTTTGATTTAAATTCATTGATGTGAATGTGAATTATTCCCATAGGGCCCTACCCCAAACTTTTGCCCCCTTAGGGGCCAAATGGGGCCACCCTGGGCATTGTCATGAGGAACATGAATTCAGCACATATAGAGGTATCTACACACAAAGGGGCTTAGCTATACTATTTCTGGATCTAGAGAAGAAGATGTTTGAAAACTACCTACTTTTGGCCCTTTAGGGCCCTGCCCCTGGGCCCCGAGGGGGGCCAGGTGTACTATTTGAGGACCCTTGAATCCCCACCCCCTAAGGACCATTCCTGCCAAATTTGGGCCAAATCCAATCATGCAGTTTGAAGAAGAAGCTGAAAATGTGTAAAAGTTTACGCACGACGCATGACGCACGACGAACGACGCACGACGGACGAAAAGCGATCGCAATAGCTCACTTGAGCCTTTGGCTCAGGTGAGCTAAAAATTAATTCCTACCCTGGGCGGAGGCATAAAAAAACATTTGGCCAACAAGTAATGAACAACATAAACATCACTTTTGTCTGTGAAACTACTTTATTTTCTATAGAAAGATATAAGGAGAAGGAAAGTTACACAACACATTACACTTGTAACAGAGTTTGAAGATTTAAATGGAATTGACACCTATGGCTATAAGGATCCTACAGATGAATTTTAATGCGCATGAAATGAGAAAATAAATCCCCAGTACATTCCTCACTGGAAAAGAAATTTGAAATTTGTTTCTTGCCCATTTCTTGTAATATTTTAGACAACTTGACATGCATCTCAACAACAAACATTGAGAACTTGAGCCCTTGTTTAAAAAACTTGCTCAAGGAAATTTTTTTAAGAAGGCCACTAGGGCTTGTTTATGCATTTCTCTCATTTGTCTACCTTTTGCATGCTACAATACATGTAAGCCTGTTCGTAGTTTAAAGGAAGATGTAGCCGGCAACTAATAGGAATAAGTTAAGAAAAAGATTGACATTGTGAGAAATGTGAGAATTATGGTACATGGTGATAAAAAAGCAGAAATATGGGGTACTGTTTGACACTTACCCTCAACAAGGCCCTATCAATTAGTAAATTGTTGTTAATTTTACGTCTTTGCGTAGTTGTCCTAGAAGGAAAACAAAGCCAAAACAGCTCCATGGGGAGGAGCTTATTGACTCAAAACTTGCATAAATTAACCCGTTGGAGACTAAGTACGAGTTAATTCGTGTTGGGGTCTATGGAAAATGCATGCTATAGTAAAATCAAATCGTCTCCAACGGGTTAATACAGCGCGAGAAGCACATTGGACAGTGTACATCGGTCACGTCAGGTCAGCTCAAGGCCAGTGCACATGCAATCTGATTGGTTGGCAAGAACTGACCGTTATCACCAAATCGAAGAAGAATTCAGCATAGGGGAAGAAATGTACTCAAATATTACCATTTTAAGTGTTTGGTATGACTGTTTGTTACATAACATCCTGTTCCTGGCTATACTAAAAGGTACGAATACAGAATATTCCATGCTTTGAATTTTGAAGACTTTCTAAGCTTATTCCTGTTAGTTGCCAGCTACATCTTTCTTTGTTTGATAGCACATGTCCCAAATAACCCTCACAATATGAGCCCAGAAAATATGACAAAAATTTCGGTCAAACACTTGATATAAAAGGTAGAGTTGCATTGCTTAATGAATCTGTCCCCAAATTGCACATTTTTTACCAGTATAAAGTAAGAAATTCAATATTCTGTGAAGAATTTATAGGGACAGTGATTTTCCATTTCAAGGAAAGGTGTTTTCCGTTTCCAAAAATCTGGAATTCCGTTCCGTTTCTAGGACATGATTTCCGTTTCAAGAAAAGCCTTCCATTTCCAAAAAATCTGGAAGTTCCGTTTCAACTTGTCGAAAAATGGAAACTTCCGTTTACCAAAGACTCTCGTATAGAAAAAAAATAGACCAATTCGTTTAACTAAAACTACATAAAACTTGAAAAAAATATTTCCCACTGTTTCTTTGATTTTGTGTCAACTTTTTCTAATTTTTGTTCTGAGTTTCGTATTTTTTCCTTTCAAAAAGTAAAAATTTGGAGAAAAAAGAGGTTTTCCATGATTTTCCGTTTGAAAACTCATATTCTGTTTCAAGTTGTGATTTCCGGAAAATTCCTTCCGTTTTCCGTTATCGCGGAAAATCACTGTCTCTAAATTTAATAAGAAAACATGGGTTTATATTCCCTTCAAAGTCAACCACGTGCAAATCGTATCGTCTCTCACTGAACAACAGTGCTGTATAGCATCGAGCTCAAGGGGTTAATATTGCTGCATACACGAATGCACACATTTTATGGCAGAGAAGGTATGGGCAATCTTTCCATCTTTCTACACAGGACAACACATTTTTTGGCATAAATCTTGAATTTTTTGTGTTATGAAAACGAGAAGTCCTCCTCGGGTCTATCAATTTAGGCCATCAATTTTAACTTTGATGTTATTGGTGATCCGCAACGAGTAACAGTTGCGGACCACCATTGATTTTGTCAGAATCTTCTTCTTCATCGTCTTCTTCTTCTTTCTTTCTAACCACTTTTTATGTCCCAAATATCTAAAAAAAATGACATGTTGTTAATGTGACCAGTCATCCGTGACGTCATCTATGACGTTACTTGTCAAAATCGGCTTATGTCAATATCTCATAAGTGAAGTTGAATTACGTAACCAAATTTGGCACATGTCAAGGTCAACCTCTGGACAAAGCCATGTGCGCGCACACGTCACAACGGATTGCTTGCAAGTATGAAAGATAACCATAAATTTGTTCCGCAGTATAGGCTTATCAACTCACTCCGGAGTTACTGCGGAGTTATTCCGGAGTTACTCCGCTTCGCCTTCAGTATGAAAATGGTATCATTGATGCAATATCACAGCCAATGGGTATTACAGGGATTAATTAATCCTGTACAATCAATTAAATTGACATCACTCTCAGTGCACAACTCACTTGTCTTGTGAGCCTGCTTTAGCAGCCTTAATTCATCAGTTGTTTGCCAATTAGG
>JZLH01S0034867.1:2251-20867 GCA_001188425.1 Eucidaris tribuloides
CATTTAATGTGAGGTCAGCAAGGGGGTCATGTATACAATATATCATGCAACTGGAAGTAGAGGTTGATTCTAATGTTTGATATCATTTTCGGGAGATTTCATCCTGAAAACGTCAAGATATAAAACATTATTTTCAGATTTATTCTTTATTTTCGATATTTCTGGTTAAGTGTACCTTTAAGTTCAAAGGCCTGTATCTTTTAAGTGATACCACAATTTGACTATACAAGGTACCTAGGGGTGTTCTATAAGGTCTATTCTACCATCCTATCGGGTCAGAATTGAGATGTAGTGTGGGTTGCACGAAACTTTCATTTTCGGGTCCGTGCTCCCGTACTATGGATATTTTTTGATTGATTTTGATTTCTTAAAATATATCTTAACAATTAAAAAAAAATCTCCTTCTCTTCTGATCACTTACACATAAAACATAATCTGATAGGAAGTTGAACACTCCCATAAATTTTGGAAAATTATTACTTATGAAATGAGAAGAATCAAAGGAAATTTTGCACGATGTGGACAAATAAAAATGAACAAGCAGAGTCATGCAGTAATCATCTTACTGGAAGCAAAAAATCACACACACAAAACACAAAATGTACAATATCAGCTTGTGAAGAACAGTTATATGCAGAGTTTATTCAGAATACAGTGTATTTGATCAATTCAAAATATCAGGACAAACCACAACGTTCAAAAAATTTACGCCTGTAGTCTTGAAGTCACTGAAACACACACAGTGAGTTATAAAATATAATAGTGAAAATGCACGTCATTGAATCATAATTAATACAATGCATGTACATACAAGGTTACCTTGCAATATAAAAATACTGTAATTACACTTAACTGCATATTTATTTCTTTATGTCAAAGTTTATGCACACTTTCTTCAAAATGCCCCAAACACAGTACAAGTAAAAGTTAATGTGTGCTGATGATGTGATAAAAGAAATGCAACTATGATGGATAGTTGTTACCATGTAAATGAAGAGAAATACTGTAGATTTCCAATACATATCATATGCCCAGAAAAAAGGCCCTATTACTATTCACTTAAGTACAGTAATAAGGGCCCATAAGTGGACTTCCCATTCGGAAATCTTGTACCCAATGGGAATCTCAAGAAGAGTACTGTAAAGACCAAAGTTTTCTGTTTTACAAGTGTCAAATTCTGTTTTTCTCCACTTTACAAATTTCATTTTTCTTCTATGTTGTAATTTTGTAATTATCTGACTTGAATTTTTGTTGGAAAATAATCACAAATAACTTCAAGTTTGCTAGGCCAAGGTGGGGGTTTTGATTCGGGTTTGGGGACATATTTACAGGTAACGCATGATTTCTTTGGCTTTATTAGACATCTTTTTGATAAATTAGTTTCATAGTTTTATTTAATAAATACTAATATTTCTTAATTTTACTTCAGGGGAATTTTTAGGCATGATTTTTTTTTTCATTTTTGTTCAAAATGCTTCGGTGAAACTGTATCCGTTTCCACTGTTTTTATTCTCTTGATCATTTCCCCATTGCATCCATACATAAACTTTGAATGAAAAGATGACTCATTAAATGATCATTTACAATTTCACAGAAAAAAAAAAAATGTTGGCAAGTCACATAGCAATTAAACAGAACATTTCATCTGTATCGCAGTCATTGTTGTTATATGAAATATGATACACCGTACAGGCGACTCCCGTTATAACAAAGTCCTCGGTACCGGCAGTTTTCTTTCATTGTATCTGAACTGAACAGTTAAAGTATACAAAGATATAGATAATAAGGGACCCAAATTTTTACTATGTTTTAACAGGAATTTCGTTATAACCCTTTTCATTATAACAGGAGTGCACTGTATACTGATATACACTGTATTATTACCCTGGTATGGGTGGATCATGCATCTCAGTGTGTCCCCCCAAAATATTTGTATCTGAAATGCCTTGTTTTACTCGTTTTCAATTACACTATTGCTTGGAATCCAAAAGGACTTTACTAAGAATTTCAAATACATGTAAGATTTCTGTTCATTTCATGCCATTGAAATTGAACATCTTTCCCTTCCTTTCCCTGCAATAAAGCATGCATGAAAGGACAAATTTTGCAAGACTGTAGTCTGTACCTGATATTATTTGTGAAGGAAAACAACCATAAACTCTTTGGAAAGGCCGGTCATTGTTCAAACAAGGTAAGAAACAAATACGTACATATAGATATACATAAATGCCTACTATTTTACTACTTTCCTCTAAAAATTTCCAGAAATTGACATGTTTGCATATCAACCTTTTCTTTATCCACCTTCCATAGCACTGAAATAACTGATGCAAGAATAATTCAACGAGTGAGAAGAGAGAGAAGCATACTGCTACATGTAGAGCAGTCTTCTGGATTGCTCTAAACATTGCGAATAACTTCTACCAAGCAAATCATCTATGCCTCACACCTAAAATAACTTGTGACCTTTAATCTTGAATGACATAAATTTGTTTGGTCTCTAGCTGAGGCAAAAACATGTCAGTGAGTGTGACGAGAATGAAGCATACTGCTACATGTTGAGCAGTCTCTTGGATTACTCAAACTTTGTGAATGTAATTTTCCCACGCAATTCATCTATGCCTCACACCTAAAATAACTTGTAACCTTTTATCTTGAATGGCATAAATTTGCCTGGGCTCCAGATCAAGGTAATCTATGTTCTGGAAAGTTTGCTACATAGGCATTTTGTGTGTTCTTGGCCCCATAAAATCTTCTATCCTGCACATGAATTTTGATGTAAAAACTTGGCAATATAACCATATTGTGGCTTTCCCACATGAGCCATCTCAGAGTTTTTACAGGTAAACTTTAATTGGGACCTCAGAAATGTCTTTGTATTATGCAAGTCTTTGCTTCATTAACCCCTTGGGGACGACGGGCTTCTACAGAAGCCCAGAAAATATGATAAAACTTTGAATCAAACAATGGACATATGGCAGAGTTTTATTGCTCAACGCGTCTGTCCCCAAAATGACACTTTTAAACCAGTATAAAGTAAGAATATAAGTTGTGTGAGAAGAATTTTATGAGAAAACATGGGCTTATATTCCCTTCAAAGCCATTCACGAGAAAATCGCGTCGTCTCTCAATGAACAACAGTGCTGAATAGCATCGAGCCCAAGGGGTTAATATCTGTGATTGTTCCAGATCCGCCTTGGGATTTTCAGAATCTTGGAGGCAACGGGTTAAGATATGGAAAAAAAGAATCAAACTCTGGTTCATCGTCATTGCTCTGTATTTGACTTTTTGCATTGCTCAATATTTTCTCATGCTCTAAAAAAAAATTTTCCTCAATTTTTTTTTTTGTAGGGAAGAAGGATTTTTGACAGAGCATCCATACTTGGGTGTTGTAATTCTATGAAGCAAGGATATGAACGAAAAAGATAAAAGAGAATGCTTGGTAAGAAAAATGCAAAGCAGCTAGTGTGACAATTGTACACAGTATATTACACCATGTTTTGTACGGCATGTACAGCAGAAATTCCTAGGTCCTCACAGATGAGTCACAATAATGACAATATGTGCTGAGAACACCTGGAGTACATAGATATCATCTGGATGTAGTAGCAACAGATAGAGCCAACTCTACAGTGTATGGAGTTAATGGGCCGTGTGCATTCAATGAGTTAGATTATTTTGATGTACCAAATGCCTGCCACCTGATGCCACGCATAATATTCTTGAAGGTATTATTCCTGTTGTACTGAAGACAGTGAGTTGGTTCAAACTAGTCCGCTTACGTTAGAACAAGTAACCCAGCAGATGAGTTTGTTCAAGTACGGGCAAAATGAATGCAGTAAGAAGCCAGTTTCCATGTCGGCCAAAATGCTGAGGCAAAACGATAACATATCTGGATCAGCAGCACATAAGTTGTGTTTCTTTTGACTATTACCTTTCATGACTGGAGAGTTTGTCCCAGATGAAACTGAGGTTTGGGATTTGTACCTGTGGTGTAGAGAACTTGTAGAAATATGCCTGGCACCAGCTGTCAGAAAAGACTGGTTGGCGTACTTGCAGTAAATAGTCATAGATCACAATGAGTTATTTTCATAATACTCCGAGAGCTTCCCATGTAAGTTTCATTACATATATGTCACTATCACAGACTAATAAGTGAATTTGGACCTATACGAAATTAGTGGTGCATGCACTTTGGAGCTAAGCATCAGTATTTCAAACGGATAGCTGATGTTTTGCATAATTTCAGAAATGTAGCTTTGTCCTTGGCAACACGGCACCAGTTTCTACAGTGCTGGCAATTTCATCACAAGCAGTGACAGGACTACAAGATCCAAGATCCACAGTCTTCCAAGTTACAAAGGAGCTAGCTTGATGTTGTTAATGGTAGTGATGGGGTTTCCTTGCATAGAACACAATCAGTCACAATTGATGCCATGACCTTCAAGGATCGAGAATGATGTTGTCATACTCAATGTTGTGCAGGAAGAAGAAATTCCCATCTTTGTAAAGGTGAAATACCTATTGCACTGCAAGTCAGCATGGTATGTTTGTACAAAAGTTTTAAAACGGTTCACTTCTGCAAGCATTTCCATGCTTTTGAAGTAACAGGAACTGATCACTGGCTTGTTTGTTTTCAGAGCATGCTGCAGATATAGTTTACCACCAACAGTGTGTTTTGTGATCTTCAAAACAGGAAGGCAGATAGTAAAGAACTTTGTAGTAGAAGAGATAGCCTAATCCAAATGACCCAAGTACAGGAGACCGGTTGATTCAACATAGGTAGATGCTTTCATGAAAATACTACGTTGAGCCTTATGATGATGAACAGATAACTGTACAGGACCTCACAATAAAATGAAGGAGTTTCTTGAGGGTTCTGATAGCGAACCCTGTGGATTTACACACATGACATCCAAACCGAAAGAACAGTTTGGGGATGAAATTACAATAACATAGATCAATCAATGGCATACCCAATGTGGTAACATTTTAGCAGAAAGCATCCCATATTCTTCACAGAGATACAAAATCTGCAGTCAAGATGTGACTGAACTGAGTCCTGAACATCAACAGGACGATTAGTAAAAATAGTACAGATTTCAATACAGGCCCAGGTGCCTAAACCAATATTTGTGAAATTTGGCATCATGATTAGCAAAGAGTAGTGGACATGTACAAGAATCAGCAAACTTGTAAAAAAGACAATAAAATAGGTTTGCTTAGATTCAAGCCTAGTTCTGAAGTGAGCAAGAGAGCACCTGGGTCTTTTCAACAGGCTGAAGTCACATTATTCAGAAGCCAAGTCAAGGACATCTTTTCAATTCCCAGAACAGCAAGTCAGTAATCAAAAGTGTGATGCTTTTCAGTTGTGTTGTTCGGTATGGTAGGCACAGAAAAGAGGACTTCAAGAAATTACGGAAAATAGCGAATTTTGCTGGCAAGATATACACTGCTGCAAATAATGTCTAAAGACGAACATATGTGAGTGGTTATTGGTTGAGAATATCTTACTACTGCAAACGAGCGTACAATTCAGCCAAACACCCTTTTTGTGCTTGTATTATGACAGTGTGCATTTCCGACTTGTGAGAGTTGCAAAATGAGAAACTAAGAATAGGCTCTTGTTCAAATGAAGGATGCAAAGGCAAAACCAAGGGTAAAACCAAGAGCAGTGAGACATCATGTGTGATATTCTGTAAAGCTAATGATGGGATAAACCCTGCCCCTGAGAGTGAGCATGTACTCATAAGCGAAGTTCTGATGTATGCTGATGAGCATAGACACTACACTCTGCATCAAAGTCTTTTCTTATTTACAGACAACCCAGGCTGCCTCAGGCTGCCTCAGGATGATGCGTCTTAACTCGCACACTGACCCTCACCCCGGTCCCCAGCCCATCAGACCTGGATGGCGTCTTTGCTAAAATCCAAGATATTAGCAAAGTCGTACAAGGAGAAGTACAACAGAACATAAGACGGGCACAAGCGACACAGAAAAAGTAGTTTAAGTACTATGACAGCTAGTCCACTGCCTGGACTGTTCTCTATGTGATATTGGTCCCGCCGGTACGTGTGCGCATGTACGCCGTTCAGCTCACACATCAGAGCCAATGATGCTGCACCATGTACATTCAGTGCGTACGGACACGCAGCCTGAGAACATTATCAAACTGCAATGGACATTATACAATATTTACGTACATGTACATAACGAATAACAACATAATTTACCCCCAAAAAGAAAAATAGAAACATTTACAGAATGTACACATATAAAAACCAGGCCGTTTGAGAACTAAATACCAAACATGATACCAAATATGGCCATGTAGCTTATGTACTTAAAATTTTATACCATTATTCATTTCTGTGCTTTCGCACAATTGTAACGTTACCACCTGTACACTACTACATTTTTAAACATTTAAATTTTATTAGGATTTCCATCGTTGAGAATAATTTCCAGATTTATTGCGATTGTGTTATATTTTCAACTCTTTTCTCTGCCCAGTTTCAGGCGGACTCCATATTCTTAATTGCGGATGACAACAGGGCAATGTTGCCAGAAAACGGGGTATTTTCGTCAATTGAACTGGACAGCACCACCCACTACAAAGTGTGTGGTACGACTGGTACTGGTAATCTGCCTATTCAGGAACAGAGGGCAGTGCCTTTCAGTTTCAGGTGTCCGTCTGGTGCTGGTAAGTAGCCAAATTTGTAATCTTACTACAAGAGGGTTCAAGCAGGGTGTAAATGGATCAGGGAATTTCTTGAAAGTCAGGTAATTTGAAAATAATTTTTTTCCAGAAGCAAAAAGTCAGGGAAAGTCATGGAATTCATTAAACTTGCTCCACTGTAAAAATTAAAGTCACATTTAGATAGTTTATCTTATTCCCTTTTCAATGATGCCACTCACATCAAACTTGGACTTCCCGTTAGCACGCAATGGCCATTAGAAAATGGGTGGCCATGCCCACTTTGGCTGAAAATGCTAATAATGAGCGTGTCATAGCGTGAGAACCATAGGGCGGACTGGGCTAAAAATTGAAATTCTGGCTTGTATGATGTCAATTACCATATGCCAAATATGAGCAAACTTGGAGGGAATATGATACGATAAAAAAACGACCAGTATCTGGTCTATATGACAGCCAGCATGTAAGCCAGGTGAGTGAAGAGTGGTACCAATAAAGAGAAAATGACAGAAAGAGAAATCCTGCAATAAGACACTGGATGACATTTCTGTCAAAATGCAAACTCCCGTAATGACACTGTAGTGTATCACATTCCCTACAATTGTACCACAGACACAAGATTACATTGGCTTCAGTACAGGTTAATTCATAGAATTTTAGGGGTTAATTCCTTTCTTTTCAAAATCAATAAAGTTGCTTCTGATTTATGTACGTTTTGTAATCATAAAAAAGAAACATTGCTTCACCTTTTTTGTCGATGTCCAGTAACCAAATTGTTTTGGAACAATGTTTCACAATGGTTAGGGGAATTTTCAAAATACGCATTGATGATGAGTTGTGTTTATTTGGGGTCAGATCTTTGAATTTTGTTGCCTTGAATACTATAATTTTACTTTCTTGCTTTCATATTTACAAAATGAGAATGAATAATAAATGTCCTAATTTAGATTTGTTTAAATTTAATGTTAAGAAGTATTTTGATTTAGAGAGGTATATATTTATAATTTATCACTAATCATCAACGAAACAAGTTTGACAAGAAATGGGGTGTGTTTTTAAGATATTTTATGCAATAGACTGCACTTGTGTTACTCTTTTTTTTCTCCTTTCTTACTCTTTGAGTAACATGATTTTTTTTTGTTCACAACCGTGTATTGTCAAATGTATAAAAGGAAAGAAAATGTATGAGATAATTTTAATAGAAATAAATGTTTTTTCCTCTGGAAAATCAGAAAATTGAAGACAAAAAATCCTGTAAAGTGGTACAAGTTAGTTTAGGCAAGACAAAAACTCAGCTACAGTATGACAGACATGTGAGCCAGGTGAGTGAAAAGACAAGTCAATAAGGATATATTACATCAATAATTTGCATGCTGCAGATTCATCAACAGTGTTGTGTGAACTTTAGAACAGGAAGGTGGAAAACCAAAGGAGTTTGTAGCAGAAGAGATACCCCAATCCAAATGACTCAACTATGGTAGAACAGCTGATTCAACACGGCAGACGCATTTATGAAGATACATGTAGTACGTTGAGGCTTAAGATGATGAACAAATAACTATACAGAATCTCATTTAAAGAAAATGGAGGAGTTTCTGGCAGGTACTGATAGCGAACCATACAGATTCACACACATGAAATCAAAACTGAAAGAATGTTTGGGTGATGACATTACAATAAGAGAGATCAAAGGAAAACCCAATGTGGTAATATTTCCGCAGAAAGCATCTGATATTCTACACAAATTCTATAGTCAAGCAAAGGAAACACCACTCCTCATCAAAATGCAAGACTTTAGCAAAGTGGTTCAAGGAGAGGTTCATGACAACTTCAAACTAGCCCAGGCAAGACAGAAGCGGAACTATGACAGACAGCACATGACCTACATGAGTGAAGAGAGGAATCAATAAAAAGAAAAAAAAACCAGGACGACAAATCCTGCAATGACTTATCATTAAGACATGAAAGTAACAAAGAACTCTACTCAGCACTTCATAAAAAAAATGAATACATAAGTTCCCAAAAGCTCTTTGTATACAAATCTGTACAGAAATTTCTGTTGCTGCAAGATGACTTGTATAGCTTAAACAGATTTTTAAGATTATGTTTTTCTTGACCATGTTAACCCCCTCCCAATCATCCTCCTGACTGTCTTGTGTTATGACGATAATACCATCATCCACCTAGAACGAGCATCAAATGTTAAATATTTTACCACAACTAGTGCACTTATAAAACAATTCCCATCTAACGATTACAATTTTAGTAGTCATTAATTCATCAGAAATGTTCATGTATTACAAATGAAAGATAGATTTTGACGAGATATTTCTGATTATTGATTGTATACTGATGAAAATAGTATTTTTTTAAATTAAGTGCTTTTCAGTAGGAGCTAAAGTGCGGAAGATAAATGGCAGGAACGCCACCCGTAAATTGGATAAGCTTGCCCAAAGGAGGACTGGCCCTATGTCGTCCACTCATATGTTGGAAAAGGACACTACAAACTTGTGAGACCAGGAGACCAACAACCCATGAAACAGAAAATAAATGGCTGCTACCTCACACCATTTCATGAATGTACGTACAGTGAATGCTCAAGAATGTACAGTCTGATTTAATATTGAATAATTAAATCACCAAAGTAATACAAATATATTCCAGTGCATGTTTAAGTGTCTAAGTGTAAAACACCTTTCCAAAGGTACTCCTATCTTGGGAAAGAAAGATATAGAGTTACAAGAGCAGGTGAACATGAACCAATGATGCAAAAAGTCCATGGCTTGTATTTGTCATTATGGAAGGTGTACGCATTTAACAAGATGTGGACAGCGTCATAATGATAGGATCTTCGAGGCTCTTTGGGAGCATGTTCAAGCTGAAGTACTTCTATGGCTCTGTACCTCGCACCTTTTCACGAATATAAGTAAAGTGAATTTTCAGGAATGTGCAGTTTGTTTTTAAATGAGTACATTGATTACTCATAATATTTTGTTGTTTACTTTATGAGCACAATAGTATTTCTTACAATGAAGTCATTTTCAGTAGGCTCTAAAGTGCAGAAGATAAATGGCAGGAACACCACCCATAAAGGTGATAAGCTTGCCCAAGGGGAACTGGTCCATGTGTCATCCACTCCAATCTTGGGAAAGAAAGATACAGACTTATGAGAGCAGGTAAGGTCTGAGAGGTAAATGGCAGGAACACAACCCATAAAGGGGAAGAAATATAAGAGATTTTGAGCATTAATTACATGATTTTTCTTTTTAAATTTGTCTTTTCTTATGTATAGGCTGAAAATGAATCAACTCACCCTAAAGGCCACCGCAACCCTACACGATTTTCGGTCGCACGACTGCCGACTTTGGATCTGAAATAAATCAGCGTTTACAAAATATAAGCGCTTTTTAAATTTCGGATCCAAAGTCGGCAGTCGTGCGACTGAAAATCGTGTAATGCGGTGGCCTTTAGGATACAACTTCAGAAGAAAATCCAGATGATGAGGAAGGCCAAGTACTTGGACTAGAAAACCAAATTAACAGAGACCAATCTCCACCTGTCTCACTCCGCTACGCAGGCGAGACAAAAACCAGGCCGTTTGAGAGCTAAATACCGAACATGATACCAAATATGGCCATGTAGCTTATGTACTTAAAATCTTATACCATTATTCATTTCTGTGCTTTCGCACAATTGTAACGTTACCACCTGTACACTACTACATTTTCAAACATTTAAATTTTGTTAGGATTTCCATCGTTGAGAATATTTTCCAGATTTATTGCGATTGTGTTATATTTTCAACACTTTTCTCTGCACAGTTTCAGGCAGACTCCATATTCTTAATTGCGGATGACAACAGGGCAATGTTGCCAGAAAACGGGGTATTTTCGTCAATTGAACTGGACAGCACCACCCACTACAAAGTGTGTGGTACGACTGGTACTGGTAATCTGCCTATTCAGGAACAGAGGGCAGTGCCTTTCAGGTGTCCGTCTGGTGCTGGTAAGTAGCCAAATTTGTAATCTTACTACAAGAGGGTTCACGCAGGGTCGCACGAGACCAACCTGACCTGTTCCATTCAAAAGACAGCAGCAAGACAGGAATGATGAAGAGCTTGGCATCTTAGGTCAATGGCTAAATTTGTCTATGAATCCCAAAATGATATTGATAATGATGAGGAAGGTATCTTTGGACACCATGTGGCTCAGCAATTGCATAAAATTACAAATGACCGCACCAAATTAATTTGTCAGAATTTGATCACAAACTCATTGTTTCAGGCAAAGATGGGTATGTTAGATAATATTGTGCAGCCTCAAACAAATGCCCAAATGGTACAAGAGACCGATCTTTGCCTAACCTGGTCCATACAATAGAAGGAAGAAGACAGGAATGATGAAGAGCTTGGCATCCTCAGGTCAATGGCCAAATTTGTCAGTGAATCCTGAGATATTATTTATAATGATGAAGAAGCTATCTTTGGATGCTATGTGGCTCAGCAATTGCATAGAAAACACCAAGTCAGGAATGATATGGATTCAAGATTCAAGATTCAAATTTATTTCCCACCATTCATTTAAAACATATACAAAAATATAAATAACAATTAACATACAGTAGTTACATAGTACTTACTGCATACTAGTAATTGCAAAGAATGACACTTTTGATAGTATAAAAAGTGGAAGGGAACAGCAATGGGTAATTGACCTTTCGGGGCTGAACCCGAAAGAGCCCGGAATAAGAGCAAGGTATCCTCTGGACATTGTAGGCAGGCTCATCATGTTTTTTGGCCAGAACACACATGTGAGCTTGACTTTTGTCCACAGCCTTCGCTGCCTCATGGAGCCCTCAAGGTACAACGTCATGGAACAGAGAGGTCTTGAGCACTTCCTGCAGTGACGTATTGACGTCCATGGCACCTCCACCGGCTACAGCAGAGGCAACAGGTTGATCATCTTTTTCCGCATCCGATATAGCTCACGGATGTCCTCCATGCCAACCTCATGAATATTTCAATATTCATTTATTTATTTATGATAATTACATTGATATTATTTATTATTTATTTTTTTAAATATCTACTTAAAGTTATGGCACTTTCTTTTCAAACTCATGCAGGTATGATATGTGACTGGTGTTCCCTGCACGTTGGAATCGACGCCCGGCACAGGAATCCAGCATGGACACTCTAGCATTGTTCGGTGTTCCGGCTGGCCTCGATTAAGCGCCATGAGAAGGGGGCAATGCACAGAAGTGCTGTGGCAACACGCGGTTGCTGCCATCGTGGCCCAAGGGGGGGGGTGGTAATAAGAGGTGCCCGTGCCAGTCAATAAGATGACCATACTGGGGGCACTGAAGTCTATCTACTGGCTGACAAAGGAGGAACTCCAGATCTACGACAGATACACTGTAGCACATGAGCTATGTGAGTGAAGAGAGGTATCAATAAAAAGAAAAAAAAACTAAACAAAACAGTAAGATTGATTGTACACTGACCAAAATAGTATTTTTTTTACAATTAAGTGCTTTTCAGTAGGAGCTAAAGTGTGGAAGATAAATGGCAGGAACGCCACCCGTAAATGGGATAAGCTTGCCCAAAGGAGGACTGGCCCTATGTCGTCCACTCATATGTTGGAAAAGGACACTACAAACTTGTGAGACCAGGAGACTGACAACTCATGAAGCAGAAAGTAAATGGCTGCTACCTCACACCTTTTCATGAATGTACGTACAGTGAATGCTCAAGAATGTACAGTCTGATTTAATATTGAATAAGTAAATCACCAAAGTAATATAAATATATCCCAGTGCATGTTTAAGTGTTTAAGTATAAAACACCTTTCCAAAGGTACTCCTATCTTGGGAAAGAAAGATATAGAGTTACAAGAGTAGGTGATCATGAACCAATGACGCAAAAAGTCCATGGCTTGTATTTGTCATCATGGAAGATGTACGCATTTAACAAGATGTGGACAGCGTCATAATGATAGGATCTTCGAGGCTCTTTCGGAGCATGTTTATTATTTCTTTCTTTAAAGATCTACTTAAAGTTATGGCACTTTCTTTTCAAACTCATGCAGGTATGATATGCGACTGGTGTTCCCTGCACGTTGGAATCGACGCCCGGCAGAGGAACCCAGCATGGACAATCAAACCTTGTTCTGTGTTCCGGCTGGCCTCTATTAAACGCCACGAGAAGGGGGCAATGCACAGGAGTGCTGTGGCAACACAGACACAGGTTGCTGCCATCGTGGCCCAAGGGGGTATAAGAGATGCAATGGGCCAGCCTGTCCCAGTCAATAAGATGACCATACTGGGGGCACTGAAGTCTATCTACTGGCTGACAAAGGAGGAACTCCAGATTTACGACAGAAAGCACATGAGCTATGTGAGTGAAGAGAGGTATACAAAAAAAAATAATAAATAAACAAAACAGTAAGATTGATTGTACACTGACCAAACATCTACTAAAATTTATGGCACTTTCTATTCAAATTCATGCAGGTATGATATGCCACTGGTGTTCCCTGCATATTGGAATCGACACCTGGCAGAGGAATCCAGCATGGTCACTCAACCATTTTTTGGTGTTGCGGCTGGGCTCGATTAAGCGCCACGAGAAGGGGGCAATGCACAGGAGTGCTGCAGCAACACAGGCACAGGTTGCTGCCATCGTGGCCCAAGGGGGCATAAGAGGTGCAATGGGCCGGCCCATGACAGTCAACAAGATGGCCATACTGGGGGCACTGAGGTCCATCTACTGGCTAACGAAAGAGGAACTGGCGATACGGAATTATGGCTCTCTTGTCAACCTGGCTCAAAGTCTTGGATGCGATTATTTCGAGCATTTGAATGTGGTATGTATTGTACGTTACTGAGACATTTGCAATGTATTTAAAGCCCTACACCAGCCCTTACCTTCTGGGGAGGGGAAAGGGGGATTACAAGATGGACATTATACTCGCAAATGGGACTTTCAATATGGACACAAAATAAGAAATTTTACTGATACCGTCAACACTGCTTCCCACTCAAAAGAAGGATAATCTGGAAAAGTAACATTTTTTTGGTGATTTCTTGCAATTTTAGGACCCCTTTTCACTGCAGACATGTGTACACAGTCTGCCATCAACAAGTAATTAATCGATATTGTGCAGTACTAAATAAGGTGAAGAGAAGGATTCATATCCATGGATGTACTGTGCGCTGGAAAAGGCTGCCGGAGCAGATGTGAGTAATACAGGTAGGCGTCAGTAGTAGTACTCCTTTACTCCTGTCAGAGACATTTTCGTCAATATTCTCATCATTTTACTTGACAGTTTAGCCTTTGATAAAGATTCTGCTCGGATCGCAATGTTAGGCCCTCTCATATTTTGAAACATTTTTTTTTTCACCAAGGAATAATATTAAAATTTTGAACTAGGTTTAACAAGACTCTAGTTGCTGGTCTTCAGTCAAAATTTTCATCATTTTAATTGACAGATAAGCCTTTGACAAAGATTCTGCTTGGAATCAATTATCGCGGACCAATGGAAAGAGTTCGGTAAGAGTTCAACAATGCTGTAATGACTGAACTGTGCAAAATGACCAACTGCCAACACAAGGTCACCAGCCCGTATCATCCCCAAAGCAACGGCCTGGTGGAAAGATTTAATCAGACACTAGTAAACAGTCTACACAAAGTTACCAACAACCAGGCCAATTACTGGGATACAAAGCTTGATTGCATTACAGTGCCACTTCAAGATGGAAGTTCACACCAGAAAATGATGACCATGTATTTTATGTTTATGTATCATTTAGGTTTGGCTTTCCTGCGAATATAATTACTGACCAAGGGAAAGAATTTAATAATGCCATTATGTCCGAACTGTGCAGTGTGACTAACTGCAAGCACAAGGCAACGAGCCCGTACCACCCCCAGAGCAATGGCCTTGTGGAACGTTTCAATCAGACGCTGGTAAACGGTCTGCGGAGAGTCACAAACGACCAGGCTAATTGTCACATGAAAATTAGACAGAGTATGTTTTAATATCCCACGAGGGTAATTGTATTTGAATGTATGCAGTAATTCTCTCGGACCAGGTGGAAAATTATTTCCGAGGTACGTTTATTTGAAATGTTTAGAGCCCTTAGTAACAGACTCACATGCACTGGTTGTTAGTCAAGGACCTCTAATAAATTATTAATATGAAGAGGGAAGAATAGATTTGTCCAGTGCTATGTAGGAATTTAAGTAAACAAGTTTTGTTAGGTGGCGGTGAAGGCATTTCTGGTAGCAGATGGGTATTTTGGATGCCCAAATAAAACTATCATAGGCTCATCGAACACATCTGTGTATATGCTACATGCATATTTACATAATTACAGTGTATTGTATGACATTGTGTGGTTACAAGCCAAAATCAAAATATTCATGTCCGACATGGCATACGTTTCTGCTTGTCGGCCCGAATAAAAAAAAAATACATCAAATATCGATTTGGCACACTAGTTATAAAATACAAATATATTCGGCCCTCGTTCTAATCCATGCGACTCATAAAATCCGCTCCAAGGTTATCTTTTCTGTTGATAGCTACTAGCCTGAAACGGTACTCTTGGAGGACCATAGACCATCTCATGATTCGTTTGCTTATGGTCTTATTTGCATTTATGTACACGAGCAGTTTATGATCCGTGTGGATCTCGAATGGGCGGCCGTATAGGTAGAATTCGAACTTTGGATACCCCCACACGATGGCAAGACACTCTTTCTCTATAGTTGCGTAATTCCTCTCGCGCGGCAGCAGCTTCTTACTAGCATACGCGATAGGAAATTCTTCCCCGTCGAAGTTTTGCATTAACACAGCACCAAGTGCCGTATCCGAAGCATCCACGTTGAGGATGAACGTCCTCTCAAAATCAGGTAGATGCAGAACTGGGGGACTTGCTAAGCATTGCTTCAATCGAACGAACGCCCGTTCTTCTTCATCCCCCCACTTGACTTTGCCGGGACTACCCTTCCTTGTCAGCTTGGTTAGCGGCCTAGCTATATCTGCATAATTGGGAATAAAATCCCGGTAGTATCCAGTTAAGCCTAAAAACGACCTGACCTGCTTCTTAGTCTTGGGCGCAGCCGCTTCCTTGACTTTTGCAGTGAGATTAGCATTCGTTCGTAGAGATTAGAGAACCATGTCCAACCTCATGGCCTAAAAAGCCTATGGATTCGAAACCTACAGCACACTTTGAAGGTCGTGCGGCCAAATTGACCTCTCTTAGCCCATGCAACATAGCTTGTTTTGATAGGTGTAGCTACAGTCGTGTTTATTGGAGTTAGGATCATACACCATCAATGTCTGTCGAAGAAAGTTTAGAAGGAATAATAAATCGATTTGTAAACATATATGTCATTACCTTTATATTCATGGCGACAGTTTTATTTTGATCAAATTCTCATATCCGAATATTTAAAGATATCCTGTAGAGGAGGATTAACTTATAAATATTCCTAGAAAGGGGGATAATTGTCATGTGAGCATTAGATAAGTATGTTTTAATATCCCAAGAGGGTAATTGTATTTGAATGTATACAGTAATTCTCTCGGACCAGGTGGAAAATTGTTTCCGAGGTACGTTTATTTGAAATGTTTAGAGCCCTTAGTAACAGACTCACATGCACTGGTCGTTAGTCAAGGACCTCTAATAAATTATTCATATGAAGAGGGAAGAATAGATTTGTCCGGTGATATGTAGGAATTTAAATAAACAAGTTTGTTAGGTGGCGGTGAAGGCATTTCTGGTAGCAGATGGGTATTTTGGATGCCCAAATAAAACTGAAGCACGGGTTGAAGATCAGAGAGACTCATTTTCACTGCCGTAGAGAGAAGGCTTGCTCGCCGGTGACGCTCGTGACCGAGATCGACAGTTAGCCGCCTTTTTGTTTTTGAACTTTTCTTTACGTTAAACACCGGGGTTACTTCGTCCTTGTCGTCGCTTCTTTTCGTTTCCACACCTGCACAACGGGGGAGGGACTTCACCAGCTTCACCAACTTCACGGAGGCCACTTTCACCGCCACAGCCGTTTCACTCACCGGTTATTCAAGTAGGTCATTAGTTATATTAAACTTTATACTTAGGGACAGAAGAGTCTTGACACCAATGACTGGGACCAAAAGCTGGATGGCTTTCAAGTGCCACTTCAAGAGTTCACACCAGAAAATGATGACCAAATTATGTTTATGCATTATTTAGGTTTGGCTCTCCTGCGAATACAATCACAGACCAAGGGAAAGAGTTTAACAGTGCCATAATGACCAAACTGTGCAGCAGCATGACCAACTGCCAGCACAAGGTTACCAGCCTGCACCATCCCCAGTGCAACGGCCTAGTGGAAAGAAATGGTCTACGCAAAGTTACCAACAAACAGGCCAATGACTGGGATGCAAAGCTGGATGGCTTTATGTTTGCAACACCATGCAACTGCTCAAGAGTCGACCAAACATTCTCCATTCGAATCAATGCTTAACTGGTAATGACTTGTTACAACAACAATCAAATATTTCAAACATTTAGCCCTTGCATTAGATAGAATCACTCAAAAGTCATGTTTTGGGGTATTAATCATATTCAGTGATGGTGCTTGTTTTATTTGAATTTATCACAGAGGGTACTTGCGAGTTGCTTGGACAAAACATGGAGCTCTCTCAGGTGTTGCGCTTCCTTACAGGTCAGAACAGATGTGATGTCACCAACGGGGTTCAAGGAACCAATAGACGTTCAATTTTTCACACCGGCAGAGGGTAGCAAAGGCTATCCATTTGCTTCAACATGTGACCTTGATCTGTCTCTGCCCAGAGGGGTTGAGGGTGATGACTTTTCAAACCTGTTCATGGAAGCTATTATCTGCTCCCTTGGCTTTGGGAAATTGTAACTGAATGTTCTAAACACACCCCAGTAGGGGTGATCGGTTACTGTTGAAACTGTTGACCCGTTACCCTGCTTCGCAGGAATTTCTTTCAAGACTTCAGGTGCACTTCTTGCAACACTTGTAAATACATGTGGGTGAAAATCAGAATAACATCATACATGGAATGTTATGCTAACATACTGAAGAGGGATGATAGTTTGGCAACTGGAAAAAAGAAGGCCTTGCATACAGACTTAAGAAAACCCAGAAGACTGAATGATTAATGTGTCAAGACATTGTAGCATCCACAACAACACTGACCAGATCATTCTTATCACTTATCAACTAATCCCTCCCCATGACTCTGTAAGAGCCCATTAATGCCATCTTCTTGTGACCAATTCCTGACCACCTCTTCACACACCCTTTGAACTGCCGTCCTGCTATAAACCCTTGAACTTTAGAGGTCACTATAAGAGTGTCACTGTCAGTGCCAAATATGTTGTTATACTTTCGATGTCGATATTTAAAGAACCTCCGCAGTAAACACCACAGACTTGATGCCCCGATACCAGAGTCAGGTTGTCTCTTTTGTGTGTATGTCACATATCAACATACACAGACTTTACACTGGCGACGAGGATGGGATTCGAACCCACGCCTGCAAAGCACAATGGATTAGCACATATTACCAATCAACACAGACTTTACACTGCCGATGAGGATAAACTGACTGTATTTCAATATATCTACGATACCAGCAACCATTTCGACATTCAGACCTAATCCTGATCCGTCTGAAGTCGCCAAACAATGGACATCGTGGATTCGCAGTCTAGAATATTACTTCACAGCTGCAGAAATAACAACTGAAAGTCGCAAGCTTGCCCTTCTCCTTCACCTGGTTGGCCCCGAAGTTCAAGACCTATACGAAACGTTGATTTCGTCCATGATCCCGTCACCTGCCACATACACCAACGTTAAATCAGCACTCTCTACTCACTACAAACCCACAGTCAACGTTG